>JAAGKR010003263.1:26183-39080 GCA_011419295.1 Clarias macrocephalus
AAACCCAGTATGGACTGTGTTTAAAATACTGGAAAAGAAACATTGCTGACATTTACAAGGGCTTCTCGGGGAAGCAACCACTTGGCCAATCAGTTTGCATCAAAGACATGACTTGTTCTGTATGCACTACTTAAGGCTTCCGTTTCTGCAATTTACGGCACCTTTAAATAGGACTTATGCATGCTGTCTCTGTGTATCCGTGGAGCATAAGAACATGCATGAGGTAGAAGTTGCATTGCTTTTTTATTACTACTTTGGAATTTCTTTTATTTAGTGCTTTAAACATGGACTCCTTCTATACAGTAACATTTCTAACAACTGCCTGACAGACTGGACTTTAAGTCAGAGGTGCTAATGATGTAATATGTGTAATAATACACCGATCAGCTCTACCATTAAGCCCAGTATTGTGTAGGTTTCCATTTGTGTGGCAGCTCTGGACCCTCATAGCAGGACTTGAGAAGACCTCTTGGGGTGTGCTTTGGTGTCTGGCACCGGGACGTTTTTAGCCTATGCTTACGGTGCATGGGTTGACGGATGGAAGGATCCTGCATGGATTGAATTGGTGCTCAAACTGCTTGGGGTCTAGGGAGTTTGGTGCATTGGTGCACAATCCAGAGATTTCCTGACAATACGAGACAGAAATACAACCTGGATTAGAAAGTTCACGTGAAATGTTCATACTTAGAGTAGCTAGTTCACCTATTAGGATCTTTTTTTTTCTTTTCTTTTTTTTTGAAAACTGGAGATCCTGGAAGAAAGCCATGCAGCCAGGGATGAGGTTGTGAATGTTTAAACAAAAACAATGTCACCATTGTGATAGTGATAATAGAGTTCAGCCAAATGGACCAATTAGAACTCACTAGTCACAGTAAGTCAGATTTGTTTCCTGATGTAAAGAACTGGAAATAAGTGTTTGTTAGGACATATTAAAGAACATGGTATGCTTTATATGCTTTAAAGATGTATGATTTTATCTGCATAAAATGGTCCTCAAAACTGGTATTGCAACAATGTGTTCAAATATATACAGTATAGAAAAAATAAATAAAGTCACTATAGCAAATACAATGTGTTAAAATAACTGAACACAGACAAGGCTGATCCTGTTTTCTTTATATATATATATATATATATATATATATATATATATATATATATATATATATATATATTGCATTAGTTCACCCTTGTATATGTATCACTTCACATCACAAGTGTTCTAACAATTGTTATTTACTGACTGTTCAATGAATTGTCGCATACAAAATATGATCCATGCATAATGCAAAATTATGAAAGTGAAAAAACATCAGTCAATATTATTATGAATGGCACAATAGCACAGGAAAATACCTTATTAATATCATCTTTCTTTTCAAATTATTACTGAGGCTCAAGTAAACAGAATTCTCTAAATGGGCCACCATGCCACCAAACCCTCACCCATATATATTCTCATTAATTTGGAGAGAAAACCAGTCAGTGCTGTTTGGAATAAGACACTCTGGCCTTAACCCAGTCAAGGCACCCTGGAAAGATTTAGAATAGATTATTTAAAATATATGTCTTTTCCCCTCTTTTGTCCTGTTTAAGAAAAACTGTTACAAAGAAAAAATATGTCCTATAATTCCAGAAGAACTTTTCTTGTAAAAATAATGACTGGCAATTGTCTAAAATGGCCTCTTTCTGTGCAAAATGTATGTCTAGCATTTACTGCATCTAATATATTAAATTCATTATCCTGCCATCTCTGACTAACCCACTTTCTACCACGTCTCTGACAATTGAATTCTCTAAGTTGAGCAATGCTTGTATCATAGTCTGTCCATTTTTTAATAGATTGATGGAGGCTTTGCAGAATGTTTGGAGAATTTGTTGTTGTTGTTGTTATAATAATAAAATAATAATAATAATAATAATAATAATAATAATAATAATAATAATAATAATAATAATAATTAGTAGTAGTAGTAGTAGTAGTAGTATTTATTTATTTATTTATTTATTTATAACTTTTTATTATTACATCCATGCATTATTTATATCCAGCAGATCATCTTGATTGCGTCTACACACCTAAATGCATTGAGTTGCTCTCAGGCCATTGGCTGAATAGATATTTGCATGAAGTAGGTGTTCCTAATGAAGTGTATAGTATCCCCGTAAGTGTATAGTGTAATTTGTGTATATACTCTATGGTTTGTTTGATCATACTTTGACCAAAGTAAATGTACACAGTTTAATTGTGTTTCATCTATAAGTTAATTAAAAAATTATTTATAATGAGCTTAATTTTACAAACCTTTTTCATGAAGGCAGAAAAATAGATGTTGACTGAGTGTGTACGTATATACCAAAAAAATAATATATACTACAAACTTTAAATTTTAAACATTTTTTTTTTTTTTTTGCAGAAACTCAAGTAACATGAACAGAAAGATACAACAGCTACAAGCTTTTCTTTTATATCCACTGACACTTTTGCCTTGCTTTAATTTTATACTTTAAAAAGTGCGAAAAAGAAAAAAGCCTGGCAAAATTATGTCTATTAAATGATTTTGTTTTGTTTTGTGTTAGATTGTCATAAATAAAAAGAATAGGAAATGTAAATAGAGAGAGATCAATAGATGAGTGGTGGGGTGGGGGGGCAATGCTTTGATAAGTTCTTTCATTCTTTCTGCTTATTTTATTTCCTTCTAATTATCAAAGAGTGAGCGTAAAGCTTGATCCTGAAAAGTGCTAAACATAACAGATACGGCGACACACACAAGAACCACAATAATGTCAGTGCGCAGATTTTTTTTTTCAATCTTTTTCATTTTTTTCTTTTTCAAATATACAGAGCAAAAGCATCATAGGATCACAGACCATTACAAGTAAAACACATTGTTTTATAGGTTTGATGGATATACAGACCCACAGGAGGAAAATAATGGTTAAACCCTTTGTTTTTCAAACCTCCATGACATGACGGTACATAACCTTTTTGCAGCCCTAAATATTGATTTTTGCAACTTCAATGTATACATCATTTTCGTTACTGTAGCATGTTATTGAAAGACTAAAAGACTAACGAGATATTGATTCGTAGAAGCGAAAAAAAGTATCATGAAAGAAAAAAAAATGTCCATGGCAATTACACTATGACCAAAGATTCATGGTTTTATGTGTGTGTGTTATGTGGAGAACAAGGAACACAAGGCCAAGACAAGGTAGCCTTCAACATGGCTTTCACAAAACATAAAATTTATATATATATATATATATATATTTTTTTACTTTTTATGATTATTATTCATCACAATGTATGCAATGATCTTAATGGCCAGCATGTTTAACAATACAGTATATGACGTGGTCCACATGTTATATTTACTGTATATGATAAAGATCCCATAATGATAGACTTGTATAGACAAAAAGTGAGATTGGGCATGTTTTTCAAAGCCATCACCACTTTCTTGATGACTGTCTTTGGTTGCAGTAGCATGCAGTAGTGGCTGTCAATGAACACGTCACATTATGTATATACGTCTCAGGTCGGCACCATCCTCAGCTCCAAGGCATTGTTTCTTTGTTTTTTTATCTGTGAGTAAAATCGGGCCAAAAAAGTGATGTATGAAAAAAAAAAAAAAAGTTTATCTTTACATCGTGAAGCTGGCTTAGGCTTGAGCGTCACGTCTTAGATTTGCAGAAGCCTGTTTAGATCAGCTGTATTCACAATTTTACTATTTGAAAAACTTATAAGAAAACACAATGAATGAATCAATGAATGAGGTCTAGCAGCATTCACACTTTTTCTGATTTCAATCTAAGATTGCAAGAACACTGTTTTTGTCTCATTTTGTTTGCAATGCTGTTAAACAGGCTTGTGGTGAGCGAACGCTCAAAAACAACAACAACAACAACAACAAAAAAAACATGCTCAAAAATCATGCTTTACTCATGAATGCCACCTGATGTAGACCTTCAGTTTTCGGAATTCATACAATCAACAGATTGCCACAGCGCAACTCACTGATGCAATATAGCTGCTGGGAAGAGAAATTACCTGAAATAGAGCTAGCCAGTCAAGTGTACGACCTATGTCTGCCTTTCTCTTTCTCATCAGCTTCAGTGACTTATCATGATTGCGAAGCATGGAACAGACAGTATGGCAGAACCGGACAGATTTCGAGCAATTTATCACTCTGTATGCTCAATGGATGGGATAATATTTTCAAAAAGAATTGAAGAGGCCATGCAAGCCACATCCAACCCAGAGTTTTATTTATTTTTCCATTTATTTTATTTTATTTTTTCTTTCCATGTCGACGCTTTAACCTTCACCACCCTTATCTAACTGTGTGGCTTGGACGAGTGTATATAATCACACAGTGCCCATTTGGACAGGATTTACCGCACCAGCATTGTGTGATAAGCTAGGTACACATAAATTCACACGCATACAAGCACACACACACACACACACACACACACACACGCTATCCAAGCAATCTGTAGATCAACTCCGCAATCTGAGGGCTCTGTTCAGTTAAAGGTAATGCCGTCTGTATTTTCTGCCATGTTGCATGAGGAGTAAACTGTATACTGTTCCATATAGTGCAAAATGCTGTGACGTGCTGTTATGCCATAGTCAAGGTTGTTGTAAGAAACAGCATGAACAATGCTTTCAGCAGCTTGGAAAAATGGAGGTGGGAATGAGGAAAATTTGTTCAAACTGTTTACTGGGTTTACTGGGCGCAATGGTGGAAGTGAAGCGTAGAAAACCCCAACCCGATCTCATGCAAAACGAGTGGAGCCGTCATGTGTAAAAAGTTTGAGTTAATTATTTTGGGGAAAAAACAAAAAGTACAACTGCTACGCCTGCCCTTTGCCCCATGGAGAGTTAAGTGTTTAGAAAACATGTAGGAAGAAATTTAGTACATTAGTGGTGCAGGATGAAATCTTGTACCAATATAATAATTAGTAATTATTCTTAAAATTATGGTTGACTAGTAGAACAATTATTCAATATCCGAGGTACAGTAATGAGTTTTAAAACTATATAGTTAAAAAAAAACAACAGCATGTAAGGATAATGAAAACGAATCGATGAAGGGAAACAAAAAGAAACATGGAAACTGTCTGTAAGGGACCATTTTTCAGAAGCATGGTTAAAACTCCTTAAGACTCCTTAAACATAATGTGGTCTTATGAAACATGTACTGCTTCAAGCTCCAGTGATTTGTGAAGATAAAATGGTGTACAGAACTAATGAATCTGCAGTTTCCAGTGTCCCAGAACACCGCACACTGTGCATGCAGGAAAAAATAATAATAAAATAAAGAAGAAGGAAAGGGGAAAAAAAATCATGTGCTCCCGTTCATGTTCAAATTATAATTTATGGTTTAATAGAAGCACAATTTTCAATCATTTGAGTTACAGTTTGTGTAAAGAAAGTGAAACAAGATCAGAAATTGATGAGGAAATTATGTTTTTTTTTTTACGAATATATATATATATATATCCATCTTCACCTTTTGCACTTTCTCCTATGAAACAAACCAAAAAAAAAAAAAAAGGATTGTCTGTACAGTGTCAATGACATTTAAATTTCTAATATCCAAACTAACTAAAGAAGAAAGATAAATAACAGCAAATTATATACAGAGAGCATTAGGGATTTGTATACAGCGCACGGAAAGCTGTGCGCTGCATTATCAGCAGTGAAACAGGCTTGTTGTGTTTAAGCCTTGCAGTGGGCACCAATCCATTTGTAAAATTAGACCCAGTCAACAGCACTCATGTGTGAAAGCTTACAGAAATGCAAAGATAATGCTATGTAAAGTGTTTACCACGTCTTACGACTCGACTCGCACGTCGGCACCCTGAATGCTGATTCGACATAAATTCCACCTCTACTGTAGCCTCATGGAAGATAATGATGGAAATCATGCACTGTACATGTCTCTGTGGGCTTTTTTTCTTTTTCTTTTTTTCTTCTCACTATGTAATTCTTAGGATCTTCATGAGCTGAGCAGGAGCGTTAGAACAGAGGAGATGCAAGCTGGTGTTTTACCTAGTCTAATAAGCACGATACAGTCTTCCTCTTCCGCCTAATGATGGGTTTATAGGAATGACTCGGATTATTACAGTAATGGTGCTCACGTAGACCTGCCTGACCTACCTGTAAAGTTTCACTCAGAGTTTTAAACTGATTAGAAAATGTGTCAAGTGTGTGGATAGCTGATGGCGAAACACTTTGCTCAAGCTTTTACAGCCTTTAATTAACTACTTGGAATGTTGGGAACTGGAGCAGAACAAAAAACTCCTGGACTGGCTGAGATGTGGGTTGAAAATCTAGCACTCATTTTTTTTTTTTTTTTTTGATTTGTTAATGAAATCACTGGAGGATTAAAAAAGAATGTAAATGGATGATGATGATTGTGATGATGATGATGTGATCAATGGTTTGACTCCCTGTCTGATTAATAATTTGTTCGAGCAGATGGATTATGTACGGTTTACAGTACAAAAAGATTCAAATATATCATTCATAAGTCTTTCATGAGCCATTCACAGATGGTGCATTGCACGCTAGAGCCATCATATCACAATGCATAACATGATGGCACACTAGGAGACAGACCCATAAAAGTCACATCAGTGTTTTATATATTTCATCACATTTTTTTAAACTCTTTTATTAGGGAAATTTTTTGCTTTCTCTATCATCGTCTTCTACTAAATGCAAACCACCACTTCCAAGCTCTAAATGCTCTTGGTAGCAAATTTACCCCAGTCATTCATAACATTAAATCCATTAGAACCACCTTTGAGAGCCACTGGGACAACTCTGGCCCCTCAGAGAATGACTTCACAAGACCACCAAGGGTGTGCTGTGTTGTCTGGTACAGTACCAGGATGTTGGCAACAGGTTGTTTTGGGTGCTATGCATTGCAGGGTGGGGCCTCTCTGGATTGGACTTGAAGGCCAGGTCAGTTGCCTTTGGCCCTCGTCCTGCTAGACGCTGTCCGTGTACAGCTGACTGTGGTGCACTTTTCTATTATGGCAATCAATCTGTGCCGCATTGATATTTCTGTGCGATTGGACTAGATAGCATGCCCTCTGCTCCCTCTCCGCATGGTTGAGGCTTGGGTGCCCATGATCCTGTCCCCCAGTTTGCTGCTATATAGTTGATCAATGTTATTCATTTCACCTGTGAGTGGTTATGGATGATTGGTATAAATCTAGAACCATGACTGTTTTTCAATTTCTGTAATAAGTAGTGTCATAGCAAGCAAATATCTCGAGAACCCTTGAGAAACCCTAAGAGTATAGAGGAAGGGTACTCAATGCATACAAATGCAATTTCTTTTCCAATTTGCCTTGCCACTTCACTAATCAGAACGTTGATGATGAATGTATGAAAGTAAATGAAACCCCAAGTAAATAATTTACATGAATTTGGCAGCAACGGATGATTCTCTCCAGTGGTTGCAATGGTGCTTGAGGTGATCCATGAAAATACGGGCTGTGACCCAACGGTTGATGACTCCTGGACTATTAGGTAGCCTGTTCCCCTTCTTGAAAACCAAGAATCCAGTAATGTTCGAATTTCCCTGCATAAATAACCTATTTAACTAATCAGGCCAATTGAGTGTTTTAATGGAAGGAAATTCCGAAACTAATTTAGAGTCCAGTTCTAAAATTGAGCTAATCGTTCAATAAAATAATCAGTCATTACCATGCTGGAATGTTAATCTTCAACAGAAAAGCTTCTTTGCACCAATGTGTTTGGCGAAACTGCACAGACGACATAATCTGTTGAGAATGTTTCACAAAAGCGTTACCTACTGATGTTGGGTTCACACAGGGAGAGTCTCTGCAGCAGAATTGCTTCCATTTTACCCAGCATTTTAATCCACACTATCTAACTGTTATGTGCAATACAGATATAATTGCAAGCCCACACATCCTGCCAGCTCCATAATCTTTCACAGTCTCCATAGAGATGTGGTTAAAAGCTTTCCCTCCCACTTTCTATACATTGTGATGTTGATTGCTGTAGATCATTATCTACAACAATGTCATGATTGTGCTATCATGGCGGAAGATGTTTAACAGTGAAGAACCGAAGAAACACAATTATGTTTAATCATTTTCCTATTGTCACCTTTTAAAGTAAATGGTTTTGTAATTACAGCTTGGCCAGCTTTGACCTTCACCCCACCTAACTGACACAATACTGTATGTACAGGAATTAGTTTTTTTTTTTGATAAAGTTCTAACATTTGAAATGTGAGAAGTCTAGACTGGGCAGTGGGTTATACTGTATGATCTAATTATCGGCCGCTATCCAGTGGAATTTTTATGTAACCTTTCCGTCTACCTACTAGAGATTGCAGATACTAGTTGACCAGGACATAGGCATGAGTGAAAGTAGCTTTAAATTCTTACTGGTACGATGTAACCAAAAGGTGAGGAAAAAAAAAAAAAAACATGGACATGAACAAATGGTCAATCACAGTTCTGTAAATCTCCTTAGTTTTTCTTTCGGTCTCCACTTATTCCACTTTAGAATAGTCTCAGCTAACTAACTGTTCAAAGGTTGAATCCCACAAGGCGTTTAATGGAAACCTAGTGTACTATGTAGGGTGTACAACCCCTTGTTCCACACACCAAGTACTGCCCTTGATCAGGGGTTAGAGAGGGATACAGGATTCGTTGGACCTTCTGTTAGAAGCTGGTTCGCCTTGTAGCTCATGTTAGCCATGAACAAAACAATGTTCTTTAAGGCAATGTGGAATGGCTTAAACAGTTAATAAGGAGATAAGTCTTGTTTTAGATGACGATGCTATCAAATGTGTTTTCTTGCTGAATGTGCTTACATGACTGGTTTTGAACATGGGTTTTGGCAGGTAGCTGCTCTCCCCTGTTTGCACTACTGGGTCCCGTCACTCGATCTTTTAGATCATAACGTTCTACTCAGAACAAGATTATATATTTTCCACTGAGGAAATTCTCCTATGATTCACTGTGGTGTAATAAATGCCTTTATGAGCACAGTTGTAAGGGAGCGCTTTCTAAACTACAGGTCGCACATCATTTTTCCAATGAAACCCCAGAACTTTAGAGGCTGATCCAGAGTACTTATCGGATCAGTGGCTGCTCTAGACATCGCATACTAAATAAAAGGATGCCCAGTCACTGAGCATGGCAATTTAAGAATTAGTTCATTCAAGTGTAATACATATAGTATGATGCACCATGTACCATTTAGCCTAAGGGTGCTTCTACAAAACCGTAGAGATTCGAGTACACTTGACCCTAAATTTCAGGATATTTGCATAATATATAAAATTGGTCTCAAACAAGGTATGCCACACTGGGGCACGATTCAAATCAAATATGAAAGCCAGTGGAAACACAATAGTGGACCAGTCTTTAGCATGTGACCTCAGCTACAGAACAAAATTACTATTGTAATGTGTAATTGGGGAGGGGGGGGGTTGGGGATCGTACACTGACATTGATACAAAGCAATTGTGTCTAGTGAGAAAGCATCCTAAGAAGCAATGATGCTGGAAATGGCACGTATCACTTACTGTATTATGATCACTAATTGTGGTCAAGTGCGGTGCATTTTTTTTGCTGCAGTTTATTAAAAGTGATTGGCTTAAAAATAGAGACGATGACTATCTGATTGCTTTTTAAATTACTGGACAACTAGTTGTCCAACCCCTAGTGGCGATCGGTTTACAGTACGTCATGTTTATTCAGAATCCTTCCACCACATGAGAGATGAACAGGCTACCCTTATCTCGTGTCCTTGCCTTATCAGAAACCTGGAATTTCTCCTACGCAAATCCTCGCAGGCGAAACAGAGTGTGTAATAAATATACATATCATGTAGATGAGGCTGTAATCGTACCGAACAGCACCTGCTTGCCTCAGTCTGAACCTGGCATGCATCATGCATTGCGCGTCTCTGTACTACTTCCTGCTCTGCTCTTGGCTTGTTTTTTTTTTTTTTTTTTTTTTTTGTACAGTGCATCTATACAGGTGCTTGTGTGTAATCAGGAGTAACTTCAAGTGCTCTCGACGGACCAAAAAAAAGAAAAAAAGAAAAAAAAAAAAGAAGAGCAAACATCGTACAAACAAATCGAGAACGAAATTAGAGTCTTGATGGTACATGTCAGTGTGCAGACAGTTCACTTAAAACAGTGAGCAGGTGTACTGCGGTGCAGTCTGAAGGCTGTGGAGAGCAGGTGAAATGTTTTCCCTCCGTCCGGGGGTCATCGGCCGTCAATCCTTTTCGAGTCAGTGTAAACAATGTGACTATATACTAAGAATTTAAAGCCACAGAAAAGGTAATTCGTGTATATGGTGTAAATTCGAGTCGCTGGTTTGTATGAGGTTCGACAGGACCAGATCCTTGCCACGTCACACACTTGCTGAGCATTCTTTCATTAACAAAGTAGTGAAAATATTTGCATCGTTCTTAGTTGATGGCCAAAACATCCTGTGCATTTTAAATCAGCTTAGTTAGAAAAGATCAAATCATCCACTTTTAAGTCCTCCTTAAGGTCGGCAAAGTCAGCAATCGCCAAAGTGAGAAGGAAACGTATGATAAAAAAAAAAAGCAAGGAAATTTAAAAACAAACAAACAAACAAATAAATGAATAATGTACAGATATTCTCAGTATGGCAGAGAGCTATATATCTCCAGGATGCAGGAGGATTGGAATCCGACTATATTGACTGACAGTGATTAAGTCTGTTGGCAAACTTTTTTTTTTCTTTCTTTCTTTTTTCTTTTTATAAGTTTCCATCCACGCAGAAGCAAAAGTCATAGCTGTGGGGAAAGGGAAAAAGGAGTTACTGTCAAATAACACACACTCACTTAGACAGGTCTGCTGTACAAGAGAGCAAGAGAAGGCAAGAGAATCAGGATGTTGTCTTTCTGATGCTGCCAAAGGCATCATGGACCGGAGGTGTCAGCAGAACTGCGGAGTCTGTTCATGTTCTGTAGACCTCCCTTCTTTTGTGATCTGCCCGTCCACACGTTTTTGTCAGCGCGGTTTCATCCTGTATCCTGGGTTCTGTACAGTTGCTGAGACGTTTCTCACCGGTACTACGCTGAAGGTGCTTCTTCTCAAATCGGGGTAGTTGACTTCTCTGCATTTGTAACCGAGACCACAAAGTCGTTTCCAAAGCTGCGTTGTACGAGGTTTATTATGATGACGTTACAGAGACAAAAAGAGTAAGAAAAAGAGAGCTCGTGTGCTTGATCTGCTTCCTGACATCATTCGCAGACGTCGTCACACGTGAGTCTGCATGCGCTTCTGCAGGGGCCGCGTCAGGTCCGAGTTCTGCGAGGACGAGTGCGAGTGGTGCGACGAGGACGACGCGGAGGCCTTGCTGTCCTTGTCAAAGTGCGCGTAGCTGCTGGCGCTGCTGTCGCACTGCGTGTCCATGAAGGAACCCGAGTCGCTGAGGGAGGCACGCTGCTGCAGCTCGCGCTCGCAGAGCTCGATGGAGCTGCTGCCGGTGCCCAGGACGAAGCGCCCGCCGTACTCGTACAGACGTGGGTTGGGCGCGCCACCAATGGTTGAGTAGATGTTGGTGAAGGACATGCCTGTGGGTACTCGCTGCTTGCCTGTGGAGGATTCACGCCGCAGTTCGGTGGTGTTGTGGGCGTTCGCCAGCGTGATGGTTGGGGTCCCGTGGTGCTCCTTGAAGGTGTTTACGCTGTAGTAGCCGTTGGTGGGATCCTGGATAAAAATAAAACGTGGAGAAGAAAACATAACATCAATTTACCTGTGATTTCACTCAAATGTATCACTGAGATGTAAAATACAGTCCTGTGTAAAAGTCTTGAGCCAGCACTTATTTCTTTATATTGTGCTTCCAACAGCCAAAGTATCTTTTATTTTTATGTAATCTTAAGAACTTTTTTGGTCCTCGTTTTTGGCAAGTTTTTAGTTTTTATTTTCAAACCAGCCCCTGTACCTGAGCAGTTTCAGAGCAATTTATTTTGTTTGTTAAGCCACACAGTGACCTATGGATCATTCAAGCATAAAGAACATCTAACTTAATGCATGAACTACTGAGAAACAGGTTCAGATGATGACAGACGATCAGGCCGTACAGTACACTGCTGATGCTGAATGCTGAGTGGCTGGAACAGACGAGAGGGGAAATGAGGTTGCTACCTGCCGCAGTTAAACATTTGTTCCCATTATACTGTATAATCAAGGTATTTCACAAATCCTGCTATGAAATCACTTAACCATAAGCCCTGAGATTAATTATTATTATTATGAAGCAATGATACTTTGAAAGGTTAAAGGCTCTCAAAACTTAAGTAGTTATACTAAAAATCACTGTTGTGTGTGTGTGTGTGTGTGTGTGTGTGTGTGTGTGTGTGTGTGTGTGTGTGTGTGTTTATAATGCTGAAAAAAGAAACAGTAGTAATAGGTGTTTCGAAATCTCCCAGAGGTCGGGATTATAATAGTAATGACCTGAGAAGGGAAATAAGCAGATAATCAGACAGTGCAGAGGGAGCGAGAGGTAGTTGTCTGGGTCAGCGTCATTAACCTTTCTTCTCCAATAATGTTAATACAATAAAGAAAGAAGGAAGAAGAAAGAATTTGCATTCTTGCTAATTAATCAGCTCTCAGTGTTCTACATGCTGGCAGCACAAACACGAGCAACAGTTACTGTTACTCTGCACACGATCGACTTTAATTGGTCCGAAAATTGTCTTTTTTCCAAATACACTGAAAAGGTGTAATCAGAGAGCTGTTGAATTACTGTGCCCAGTTGCTAAATTGCCAAGCTTGTGTGAGTATGTCTGAGTGCATGTACATGTGTGAGTGTGTGTGAGTGTGTGTGTGAGTGTGTGTG
>JAAGKR010003263.1:39100-77327 GCA_011419295.1 Clarias macrocephalus
GGGAGTTTACGAACGACTTCATCAGGGATCATGATTACATTAGACGGCATATTTATGACAGACATTCTGCTAATAAATAAAATTTTAGCTTTATATAATTTTACAAGCAGCCAACATATTTACAATAAATCTACAGTAAATAGTTTTTTCCCCCAACACGACAATGTTTTATTCTTTCTTTTCATTTTTCCGACATCAAGCTTATTCTTGCAAAGAATAAAAACAGACCAGAACTGATTTATAAGAGAAAGACGGATGGAGAGACCAAAAGAGGAAGTCATAAATACAAGTACAGTACAGTGCAATAAAATGATCTGAGGCGGGATTGAGAAGCAAAGTCGAGACGGTGAAAATAGAAAGGATCATACAGGAAAGAAGGTGGCAGACAGACAACGAGCAGAAATAAGGCAGGGGTGAAGGATATAGATATCATAAAGAGACAGAGAGATGGAAAGCGAAGGTAGTGAGGAAGCCTTTGTATGCGGCGCCAGGCCTACCAGCTGCTCTTTTGGCCTCGCGCAGAAACCCGATCTGTTTGTGCTGCTTTCTATCTGCTTTCTTTATTCTGTTAATCTCTTGCTTGCTCGTCAGCTATGAGGCATAATGCTTTTACCTGGAGGCTTTGGAATGGCGTGATACACACCACATGGTCGAGCTAAATAATGACGACAATACAGCGGATATTGATACCGATATTCCATTAAAAGAAAAAAAAAAAAAGAAAAAGGACAAAAAGAAAAAAAAAACATTAGCGTATTAATTTGCATCTGCGATTCAAGGTCAGGTCTCATGACTTCATATGAAAATGAAGAATGCTACGTTTTTAAGCTAGTCAATGAAAATCAGCGTCATCTAATCGACTCGTTTGTCTGATTCTAAAGAAATAATGATGTAATACGAGAAGGAGGAATGATATATAAAGTAGCGCCAGAAGGCAAAGGGGCAGAGAAAGACGGACATATGGAGAGACGGAATGATGGATGATCGAGGCAAAGGAGCAGAAACCGAGCCTCGCTATGTAGCACATGAAAGTAGGCCAGGTTAGGAGCGTGTCCTCTGATGATAGCGTGCGGGTGTGGATGCGTGTGGGTGTGTGATTCGGGATCCAGGTCTGAGAGGCCATATGGCCAATCATTCAGGCTGGGAGGAGAAGCGAGGTCGTTCCCTTGGTCATCTGGAGCGGCGATCCTGAGAGAGAGGCTGTACGGTACTAACACGACCCTTGCATGTCGGAGACTGTCTGCTGAATACAGCTAAACACACACTCACACACACTACATGCAGTATACTATATATATATATGTATACTGTATATAAGTACTTGCTTTCGAGGCATTTCTGCTTATTATTTATGAGCTCTGCAGAAAGAAAAAAAAAAAAACCTAGAGAGAACAAGAATAAATTAAATAACCAGGAAAAGAGTAAAACAATGTCCTAATTTTTCTATTATTCTTCATTTGAAAACCATGCCCTCCAAACTTCTGGAATAGAACCGTACCCTTAGTTTTTATTGCAATAAAAGAACTCTAGATTTAACTGAATTATACTGAGAAACAGAGGTAGAGAGTTAGAGAAAGGGGAAAAAAAAAAGAAAGACTGGAGGTTGCAAACAGATAGACGGCATTGCTCTTACATCTGCTAGGCTATTGTCCGTGGGGTGAAAGGTCATCGGGAGGAAGGTTAGCATGCAGTCTGTGTGTGTGCGTAAGTTAGGGGTCCTGTGAGGCATGCATGAGGGTCGGTGTTTCACTCGGGAAAACAAACATCGCAGACAAGAAGAGCATCTCTTCCCTCCGAGACGAGTGGGACGGCGGGTCAGCTACGAGCCGCGTATTGGGACACACACACACTTGTTCAGTCGCTGAACCTTTCTCGGTAACCGAGGCTCGCTTATCTTTTCCTAGCTTGGTAAAACACACTTGATCTCGCTCTTTTTTTTGTTTGCCAAGCACCTCACACAGAGATGCACATGTTTTATATTCTCACACCTGTTTTTTTTTTTTTTGCCAGGACAAACAGTACAGAGCTTTTTTTTTCCCCCCACACTTTCCATATCACTTCTGAAAGGAAAATGGAATGAAATATAGACGGAATCTTTTTATTTTTATAGAACACAATGAAAAGGTGTTGAGACAGACTGTCTCAAAAAAAAAAAAAAACATGTCAGATATGTATTGCTTAGAAGCTGCAAGGATGAAATTATTCAATTCAAGTCAATTTTATTTATATAGTGCCTTTAAAAATGGTCATTGTCTCAAAGCAGCTTTACATAAAATAAAAGAAAATTATGGAAATGAGTACAAAAAGTTTAAGAAAATATGGGAAATACGAAAAATCAATGATCAGATTGTCCCTGATGAAGTAGCAGTAGGAACAAACGTTGAGAGGAACCGGACTCAACAGGGAACTCATCCTCATCAGGGTGATAACGGATGGCAGGGATTGATCTGCACTCATACTGTGTGTTAGGAGGCTGGAAGTTCAGTATAACAGGAGACGTGTTTAAGTTAAAATGGAAGCCACTTTCATTATTGGAGCCTCAGTTACAGAACTGTGGGAATTTCAGCCCTGAACTGAAGTCATCAAAGAACAGCTGTCTGCACGGCAGCGAGGGATGCTAACAGTCACATACTGTAATGTAGGAAGGTGGATGTACATTCTGTGGGGCAACGACTAACTATGACAGCATACATAATGGCATTTATTTATAATCTTACAAAAGAGAAGAGAAAGCATGGATAGCAATATCGATCAGCAATAAGGGGGCGGAGTTATGTCCAAATAGCTGTTTCTCAACTTTCATTTACACATGTTGATACAGTAATTATGTTCTTTACTACAGGAACCAAATAAATATCACTTCAAATGTGTGAGCTAGAAAAGTCCTGAAGTTGGAAAAAGAACCTCAAACAGTTACACTGGAGACGCCTTCCTTTATTGTTAAATAAGCAGAAACTTCACCACACTGACGGTTCCCAAAATTTCACATATTTAAAAACAAGGACAAACTGGCTACGGTAGATAAATGAATAATAATAATAATAATAATAATAATAATAATAATAATAATAATAATAATAATAATAATAATAAACTTTTCTAATACTATTGAACATTATTAATAACAAATTTATGGAAATTTTCATGTGATGTCCAAATCGTCCAACTAACATTGTCTAGGTACTACGATAGTAACACAATTGGCTATACATAGTATAAAACTAACATGTTCCATGATTTTGTCCTTGTTCTTTAGAATCGTGCTGATGGTTGAACAATTCATGTTGAAAGAATGAGCAATGGCCCCCGAGTGGCGCAGTGGTAACGTGCTCGCTCTATCAACCGGAGATCGCGTGTTTGATCCCCGGGTCTAAATCGGGTCTAAATGCTATAACCTCTCGCAGCCGAGGACCTACAGAGAGCTAATTGGCCGAGCTCTCTCGGTGGGGTGGGGTGGGATGGGAGGCACATAGTGCTCCCACATTAATTATGACTCTACTGCCAATCACAGGCATCTGCGAGCTCATGCAAGCGTACTGTAAGAAGCTGATAGAGCTGTCGCGCGAGTGGGTTACTTACGCCACCCCCAAGGAAGGAAGCAAGCAGTTTCGAAAAGATGTTGTCGGGGCTGGCATCATGCGGTTCGGAGGAAACACGTGATAGCCTTCAGCCCTTCCCTTCAGCAATTTCCCTTTGAATCTTGAATCTTCTTGACTGGTGGTAGTGGTGGCCTTAATGTGGGAGCCCCCTAGTGACGGGGAGGAATTGGACACACACGTTTGAAGTGATATTGGATCACTCGGACACCCATGCAAAAAAAAAAAAAAAAACGATCGATGTTTGCCATCTTTTCAGCTCACTCCATATTCTTTCAAATATTTGCATTTTTGTCTCCATCATTACTTCTTGGCGCTTCTTAGCAGTACCAGCTTCATTGCCTCTGCTTTCATGCTTGTTTCTGGTGACACGTGAATCCATGCTTGTCTCTTCAAATGTTTGTAACTCGAATCTCTGTATATAGGGGATGTACTGTATTTATTTTCTGCAGTCTGTGCACTTTGTTCTGGGCAGTCCACACACACACACACACACACACACACACACACACACACACACACACACACACACACACACAAAGAGTGACTGTAAGAACTTTTGAAATGCTGATGTAGAAATTCATTGTGTGTTTGGAACTCCAAAGATTATATTATGAGTGTGGATGTATGTGTGGGAGGACGTGATAAATTTAGCTTGTAATATAGTAAAGTTTGCACAGATGTGCGTATAGATTGGCAGAGAGAAACCTGCTGTTTCACTGTGAGTGATTGAAAATAAAGCCCTAATGAATTACAGTCCTCAGTGCAACAGCTGGAAAAACCTGGTGTCTCTTTATAGACAGAAAGAAACACTGGATGCTGGACTGTTTACATTTCTGCCATTCTTTTGCACTCACTCACTGAGGACATATAAACAAATGAAGAGAAAAAAGAGAGAGAGAGAGAGAGAGAGAGAGAGAGAGAGAGAGAGAGATTTGCACCCGCATTCCTGTTTTAGTCAGAGTCAATGCATAACAGAACAATGAAGTAATTTTCTTGACACATCTTGTTAGAAAGCTGGAGTCAGAGCTCAGGGTCAGCCATGATACAGCACCCCTGGGGTAAACAGGGTAAGGGGTCTTGTTTAAGGGCATGAAAGAGTCATCTCGGCTGTGCTGGGTCTTGAACCACCAACGCTATCCTCGTTAACCCCAAACTGTTATGCCACAACTGGTTAGAGCAATATCAGTAATCTAATGAAAACCTTTTCTTCTCTTTCATCCCTCCCCGTCTGTTTGGGTGCATATAAGTATATTGAAGTTATTAAAGTTTTTGCTGGTTATAAATTTTCCCGCTCTGGACACCGAATGTGGAGAACAATGGAATGCACCTGGAATGCAAGTACAATGTAAGTAATTGGGGCCAAATTCCAAAGTGCAAAAAAGCATTCCAAAGTTCAGCTGAGACTCATATGAAGCTTAAGTTCAAAGTTTATGGCGTCTTTAGTACAAATGTAAATGTTTTCTTTCCCCAGAACTACTAACTGGATTGTATTTCAACCAAACTTTACAATGCGAATTGAGAATTTGGCCCCAGTTTCGTAAAAATGTAGTTCCGTTCCAGGTGACAAACATCACGGTCAGTGTGCAAAGCAGAAAAATTAATAACAATACCTATTGTAATATATTTGGCAGCATGGTGGCTTAGTGGTTAGCCCTGTTGCTTTGGGGTCTGTGTTCACGGAGTTTGCATGTCCTCGTTGTACTTACTCCGGGTACTCTGGTTTCCTCCCGAAGGAGCAGCCAAGGGTTTAGTCCAAGGCTAATTGGCGTTATCAAAATTGCCCATAGTGGGTGAATGCGTATGTGAACGTTGACTGGAGGTCCTACCACGGTTGTAAAAATGTGAATACATACAATGGTCCCTATTGGTCACAAATTGTTACCTTTGGCCTTTACGGTCCCTAGTTGGAGCAAACTTGGAGAGAAAAAAAAAAAGAATTATCCCTTTAATATTCTTCTTCTGTATGTACCTTGGTGTCTCTGCACCCACATAGAAGAAATCCACAAAAAGAAATATCTTAAATACCAGACACTGGTGAGAAATTTATGATCGCTATCTAATGATATGTTGCATGTTCACGATCTGAAGTGCAAACTGTGTAAAACTGTTGAAGTGCAAAGTGAGTATAATTGTCTCCCACAGCAGTCAATCTGAAACACCCATCTGATCGGGTGGAAAGAAAGGAACGTTTTGCAGCTTTTAGCTGTAATTACGTTGCATTTAGGGACATGCTGTACGTTTCTCGATTCTACCTTATTAAAAAAAAAAGAAGAAAACTTTTGAAATCACAGTGCAGTTGAACCCTTGATACTGATTGGTCGGGAAACAAAGAGAAATAGAGGAAATAAGATCAGCCAATGAATCGGGGCCAGATTAATATAAGAGTCACTGATACTGATAAGGAAGTTTCAATTCACAGCATTTTTTTAAAAACATCGTTTTAGCCATTTATACATCTGAAAACTTGGATTTGATGAATGAAAACTGGGTACACAGTTGCTAACGTGATGAATAAAAGTTATAAATAATAACTTGTAACTTGAACTGTACACACAATCACCAACACTCACAGGAACTCAGCTGGGAGTTATTTGCCACAAACCCATACTGTTCTGACCAGTGGCGGCTGGTGCAAAAAAATTTGGGGGGGTGCAAACAAAACTTAAATTAAACTTGTAATACTCTCCTGTAAATAGCCATTTATCAGGTAATTGCGCATCATTACTACTAGTATAAAATAAATCACATCACATCCAGTCAGCAGCTCCGCTTGCCATAAGAAGTGCTGGAAAAGACCCGTTGAGGATGGTCCAATCACATGAGCCCAAATATTTAAAAACAATATGATTCGCTAAGAACAAAAGTGGGAGGGTTCGGGCCGCACAGTGCTGCGTCCGAGGATGATTTGAAAAGATCCAATCAGAGCTCAGCCTCAAATCACATGCTTTTCAAAAATGTACGTAGACACTCGTTTGTCCGGCGCCCCGCGTACACGAACACAAATGAACGTAATACAGTTTAGATTATTTAAACTTGCAAATAAATTATATAAAGAAATACAGCGGAATATTGTGACTAAATGACTTTATTTCATTATTAAAATAAATAATTACTATGTTAAATAACTACATGTTAAAGGAGCATTTTTCTCTGCCTAACTTTAAGCGGGGGCGACGCCCCTGTCCCCCCCGTATGGACCACTAGTGAAACACTGGAACAAGTACATTAGTCTATCAGGGAATTATACAGAGAAATAAAGAGAGTTTTTAGTCTCAGTTCTGTTATTCTGCACAATCGAAAATCCCGGTTTGACTTGAACACCTTTTGGAGAAAATGGCTTATTAAAAAAATGGCTTATTAAACGATATGATGGAACGATGGCGTTTATTCTGAAATATTATGATATGATGTGCTTCCTTTCACTGTTCCAAAATGTCATTCATAGCATTGTCATGAATTCAGAAGTAGTTGAATGTAAGTGGGTGTAAGTGCAAAGCAAAAAGAAAGTAGACTGTATAGTATAGACTGAGCAGATGAAAAACATGAAAGAGTTAGATAGTCAAAACCAAGAAGACACAAAGGATCGTGGAATGACGGGCACAAGCTCACAAAGGAATGCCTTCAATACACTTGTGTGTGATGATGTGTAAAACACGAAACAGGTGTGTTTAGAGTTCAACAGGGTGTGAAAGCCGTAAAATCCGGACTGGATCTGGATCAGGATGGCTAAGCAGTGACTTCTGGATTAGATGTGACAAGAACAATTCTAAAGCTTGGGAGCTTCAATTTTCACCCACAAAGGACCAGTTCGAGGGCAGATTTATTCTAATCAACTTGCCACACCTGATTCCACCTGCTAAATCAGTTCATCTGGCTTCCCAATCAGCCAGTAAATGTACCTCTTATTCGGTTGGAACGAACCTCTGCAGCCACAGAAGTCAAATCATACAAACTTTCCCATCCAACAGTAATAACCATCTCACATTTAATGCAGTTATAATCATTATCCGAGACATGCTATTTTTGAGCTCTTACAGTATGTCAGTTTTTAATTAGTCTTAATTCTAATGGATTTCATTTCAGACAAGCACCTGTTACAGAACTGATGCCAAAATGAGAATTAAATAAGAATCACTGTTAATGACAATTCAGCTGTCAGGCAGCAACTGTTTTTCTTCTCTGAGAAAGAAGGCTGGGAGGAAAATGCGAAAAAAAAAATTATGCAGCAAAGCTAATAATATCATTTCTCCTTGAATTGTGGCAGTTCAGGGTCAGATCCACAGTTTGGCATGACTTTTCACCCGAGAGAAAACAGTGCCGGCTCTCTGTGGAGGCAGCCTGAAAGAGCCTTTGTTTGAGAGGCAGGCTCACATCTGGTGGAGAGCGGGCATGGTGGTGTGTATGAGAGAGAGAGAGAGAGTTTCAGGTTGGCACAGACTGCTCATGCCGAGGCCAGCTTGGCGGCACGCCAGGCCATAGACTTTAGTGTGAAGTATGAATGAAACTCATCCCTGGAGGTGGAGAGGATCTGGCAACACTTCTGAGCAGCCAAGGGTTAATTGTTGACTCTGAGGGCATATGAAGACAACACACACTCAAAGACACACATACACACTCACACACTCACACACACACACACACACACACACACACACACACATCAAATTCCACCCTTCAAAAGGAATAGTAGCGCTTGTTATTCTTCAGGGCTTTTTCGGCATTTTGCCTTTTGATTCCGTGGGCTCTTTTGACTTGTGCCAGATTAAAAGCTTAGTGTGAGTTAAAAAAAAAAATAAAAATCACAAACTTTGTCTCACTCTTTTAAATGTTCACAGAGACACACACATTGCTGTAAAGGATTTCGACACAAGTTCTGTCAAAGTCATCTCCGCACTGAGCAGGAAGCAGAGATCCAAAGCTCACATGCGTCCTTGACCTTTACAATGTCTTACACCACCGCAACGCTGCTCATTTCTCAAAAACTGGCAGGAATAAACTTGTTGCTCAGTCTTCTACAACAGAAGATCTGACAAATAGTTGTTTTCTGCTAACATTTCTTCAGCTAATTAATGATTCTTCACTTCTCTGACTGAAAGTCCTAATCTCAGCATTGGATTAGCTTCACCCATTTAAATATCTATAGTGTATTCGGGATAGGAACTAGACAAGGGTAACTTTCCAGAAAGACTAACGTAAGTGTAAGATACATCCTGTAATATGATGATTTCATATAATTGCTACCAAAGTCAGGCGCTTGTCTAAACTCCATCAAAAGAAGGATGGATGCTGAGTTGGTACACAACTCATGGGACAGCTTCAAATACTGTAGGTAAAATGTAAATGAAAAATGCTAACAGACGCAGCATGGTGGCTTAGTGGTTAGCGCTGGATTTTGCTTGTTCTCTTCGTGCTTGGTGGGTTTCATCCGGGTTTCCTCCCACAGGCCAAAGGCATGCAGAGTACGCCGCTGATTGGTGTTTCCAGTTTGGCCAATTTAGTGTATAATTGGGTGTTTGAATGTGTGTGCCTTTCAGGGTGGAGCCCACCTTGGCTCCAGGTGCCGTTTGACCCAACATACAGTACTGTGACGATGGGGGTCAAGACTTTTTCACAGGATTGTAGGATAACAGTATAATTGGTAGATGGATAGATGGAAAAATACTAATAAAAAATATCCTTCTTTCCTCAAGCCTCAATGTGTGAGATCATTTTCTAAGCACAACCTTGTAATTTTCTTCAATTGTAGGTCTAGTGTAGGATGTGCGATCTGAAATGGAAAAAAAAAATCTTATTGTTCAGTCTGTTAGAGAATTTGTTTGAGATTTTATGGTGAACTTGTACAGGTTAACATTACAACATTTTGGAGTTTTAGTTTTAAATTATCCAATTTAGTTTTTTATTGTGAGATTTATTAAAACTTGCTTTTTTTTTTTTTTAAATAAATTCTATAAATGTTATGGAATGCCATAGTTAGTAGTAGTAGCCACTTTCTTGTCTTTAGATGCATACCTTCATGGTCTTATCAACTCTAGGTCGACAACTAGTTCAAACAGCTACTTTAAAAGTAATCAGCTAGGAATTTTATTTTCTTACCATTTCCACTTGGGGATCTCCCCAAACAAACAAACAAACAAACAAACAAACAAACAAACAAACAAACAAACAAATTAAATTAAATTAAATTAAATTAAAATTAAATAAAAAATGGAGGCGGGCACAACAACAAACCTGGCACTAGATTTTAATTCCACCATAAAATAGTTCAATACAAGACTGCGATTGTGGACCTCAAGGCATCTGGAGTTAGCAAACACAGCCCAGCTCCATAATTCTTCATACCCACTCCCCATAAAGTGACATGTAAGATATACGAGGAGTTTGTATGAGTGAATTGAAGCACTTCAAGGTGCAGCCAGACTATTCAGCTTCAGGATTATTCAGATTCAGCTCTACTCACCCAAGCTCACATACTGTATTTCATGGTTTACAGTAATAGGGACCAGGGAAATGAGTGGGAGATGAAAGGAACATGGTTGAGGCTGGTTTAAGGTGTCCAGCATTGCTGTATAAACCCTGAATGTTGCACTGAAATGCTTTATTTTTTGTGTAGTTATTTCAAAGTCAGTGGCAAATGATTTTTCAATAGAAGAACACTGTTATTTGTATTGGCAGTAAGGCACACAAGAAGGAAAACTGTCCAGCAGTGCAAGAGTGAGTGGGTTTTTTGAGGATATTCTTAAGGTACACAGTATGTGGTGCTGAGCAGAGAATAAACTACTCATGCCACATAGAAAGCATAGACAAACACCAAGCATTCTGATCATGTTGCACATTTTAGCATTTAGTTTGGCAAATTATATTTATCTCTTACAATTTTAAATACAATTTGTCCAAATTCTTTATAAAAACCACGCTTGGGCCCCTAGAAGGAAATTTAAGACCCCCTGAGACATTACTGTCCCTGATGGATTCCCATTCTTGAAGTTTCCCTTGGGACCCCTGTCTAATCAGTCATTTTGGAGGCTACCCTACATGCCCATTAGTCTCTTTATGGCACTCCTGCTCTGAACAAGGTCCTTAAGCTGCAGTTGCTCCAGATCCTATGTAATGTCTATGCAAAACCAGTTAGTTACAAACAAGAACTATGTCCTGTTGTCGATGGACTTGAGAAGGTACCAGAAACTCCACAGCTAGAAACTACTGGACCTGACAAACTACAAGAAACCACACAGTTGGAAACTGCTGGACATGAGCAGACACCAGGAACTGCATCTCTGGAAAATATGGATTTGAACAGGTCCTGAAGACAGATGCCTAAAATCCTCCTGAAAACTAAAGGACAACTGAAGTACACTGGATTTGAACAGGCCCCATAAACCACAAAGCTGGACAACTACTGAACCTAAGCAGATGCTTACCTTAGCACGTACTATAAACACCCACTCACTCACTTATCGTCTATACCACTTGATCCTGTATTCAGGGTCGCAGGGACCTGGAGCCTATCCCAGAAGGCTTAGGGCACGAGGTGAGGTACACTCTGGACAAGGTGCCAATCCATCACAGGGCACACAAAGATTACTGTACACACACTATGGGCAATTTGGAAATGACAATTAGCCTAATCTGCAGGTCTTTGGACTGTAGGAGGAAACTAGAGCACCCGGAGAAAACCCACCAAGCACGGGGAGAACATGCAAACTCCATGCACACAGAGACGGGAATCGAGCCCGGACCCTGGAGGTGCAAGGCGACAGCGCTAACCACCACACCACCGTGCCGCCTTGTACTACAAACAACACATCTAAAATTGACTGGGGTTTGGCAAGGCAGAATTAAGGTGGTTCCAGAAACCACAGATCTGGAAAGTACTAGACGTCCGAACATACCAGATACCACATGGCTTTAAATGACTGGAGGTACCAGGACACAGCAGGAAGGTACTAGACCTGAGCAGGTCAAATAATTTACATACTTGGCCTCTACTGAACCTAGGAATGTACCGAAAAACCACACATCTGGTATCTAGTGGACTGCAAACCAAAAGACAACACAGAATCACCTGGAGAGGAGCCCCCAGATACCGCACAGCTGGAAAATATTGAACTTGAGCATGTCCAAAAGACTATTAATAAAAAAATGACTGGACTTGAGAAGATACCAGAACTCCCACAGGAGGAACGTACTGGACCTGAGCGAGTACCACAAGCCAGATGGGTGGAAATTACTGGAAATGAGAAGCTACCAAAAACTACAAAGCTGGACAGTACTCGACCTGAGCAGGTCAAAGAATTTACACACCTGCAAACCCCTGGAATTGCCTGCAAATTCAGGAACCCATACAGCGGGAAACTGCTTGAAAGTTTGCTCATGTTTCACTTTTTCCAGTTCCAAAAGTTCTGAAACTTTGCACGGCAGAAAAAAAACAAAAAAAAAAAACGGCTTCATAAGATCTCTGAGTGCATCGCTCAGTAGTGCATCAATGTATGTATCTTTATTAGAGAGGCTGACACATCCCACTGGGTGTAGATGCATGAGGTGGAAAGAAATTTGATCAAAAGTTGTGTGCTTTGTGAAACCCCGTCTCTGATGGCTAGAAGGCGGAATAAAGTATTATGGAGAGGAGGATGACAAATACTCTTTAACTTAGAGAGGATGGAGGGGAAAAAAACAGACTGACATCTAATACGTCAGCGAGATTTGAAGACTGATGGAGCGTGCGCTGTAATGGCATTATCAGTCAGGAGGAAGAAAGAGAGACCGAGTAGAAGAGCCATCAAAATAAAGCAGATTAAGGAGTTTCCATGGACTTGCCCATATTAATGTTCGACAAAAGTCGGTAATAAAGAGGAAGCAGAGGCGGGAAGGTGCGCGCCATCCTGGAGATGAAATATTTACTCCAGTCAACACTGTGTTTGCTTGCCGGCACCGCTGATCGTCGGCCATGTTTTATTCATGCGCTAGTGTTTATGACAGTGAGAGGATGTCATAGTGACAGACGTTTCTAAAAAGTAGGCGATCGGCCTTTAGACGCAGGCAGCCAATTATCATCACGACACTTTATCTGGGATGATAAGTGCGGGTTGAAGCCTCGAGAAATGATAGTGAGCATACACAGGGCGAGCGAGGTGAAGACATCAAACCCAGCGTGAACTTTCATCTCAGCCTCTTTTGATCTCCCTGACCGAAGGTGACGGCGCAACAAATCAACAGCACTCCTGGTATCGCGTCCGCCCATGACGCTAATGCCTTGCGCCTAATCACCCTTGTATTTTGCTCATCACTCATTCTATCCATCTATCTAATGGCGTCTCCATTGATTAAATAAACATAGCTGCATGATAAATCAGAGTCTTAAGGTGAGCTCCTCTTCTCCATGGCGTCACAGTTTGCTCTCCATCAGGCCGCGTCGAGCCGATTAGCATCGATCCGACCCACCATCCACACCTAACTGCTGAGGGTTTAATATCCTCGCGAACGTATTAGCAGCAGACGATTGCATCTCGCCTAAAATGATTACGCTTCAAATCAAATCTTTTACATGGATATATTCCTGCTTTAATTTTTCAGCTGTCTTTTCCTCTCATTCTTTACACATCCTCTACTCGTCTCATGGCCCGTGGTGGTATTTCGTGAATGATAATGGAATTTACCGAGCTGCAGTGGGATGGAATAGTCATAATGTTCGTTGTGTGCATGTGTGTGTGCGTGTGTGTGTGTGTGTGTGTGTGTGTGTGTGTGTGTGTGTGTGTGTGTGTGTGTGTGTGTGTGTGTGTCTCTGTTACCGGTGTGTATTTATGGCCTGGTAGGGACCAAATGTCTTCACGAGAATAGGAATATCGGACATTTTTGACCTTATGGAGAATTTTTTTCTCTTGCAAAAATCTGCACGTTTTGTGTGTGTATGTGTGTGTGTGTGTAAAATGGATAAGATTAACTTAAGATAACAAAGGCAGATTCCAGAGATGTGGAACATTAGAGATATCAGAAATCTGCTCACTGGAACATCAAAGGATAGAAATTGAAATTACATGTCATCCTCTCTCTCTCTCTCTCTTACACACACACACACACACACACACACACACACACACACACACACACACACACACACACACACACATCTCTCGCTTCCTGAGGCGTGTGTAAAGCAGATAGTACACGTGTATCTGAATCTGTCAGGGCCCCAGGCCAGGAACTAAGCATGTCCACAGAGAGCTTTTAAAAGCAGCATGGCTGAATCTCTCTCTCTCTCTCTCTCTCTCTCTCTCTCCCTCTCTCTCTCTCTCTCTCTCTCTCTCTCTCTCTCTCCCAAATTTCATTTTTTACTCCATCATTTTCTAGCTGTAGTACAAACTTGGAAACTTTGAGTTCATGGTGGTTGACATCTCCTGGACATTTCACTGACAGTGTATGTGTGTATGTGTGTGTGTGTGTGTGTGTGTGTGTGTGCATGTAGGTGAGTGTGTGTGCTCCAGGGAACTGGCAAACTCAAAGATCTCCCTGAACATGTACTTTTAAATCATTTTTTTATGTACCATCATTAATAAATTGCTAAACGGATTTGCCCATCGCCGCCCGCCATTTTTGCCGTGTCCCCTCTTTCCGAGTGCGTGAAGATAATAATGAAGGATCCCTGAAGCAAGTCTTATCAGTCTTGCATAGTACCAAGCTACAAGTACAACACAGCATCGCTACTCATTTACAAAGTGCTACATCCTTCATAACATGGCAGTCCCTGAGCTTTTTCCAGCAACAATATACTTTTTCATGCTAGCAGTAACTAGCATTTTGTCCCAAACTGTGTTTGTGTGTGTGTGTGTGTGTGTGTTTGCTTGAGGGGTGATGCATTTTCTGCTGAATGAATGTGATAAATCATTGAATGTCAAAATGGCTGTTTCCTCCTACAGTCCAAAGATATGCACATTGGGGTATTGTGTTTTTCAAATTGCCCGTAGTACCCCGATTAGAGCCCCAAGTCCCCTAGGATAGGCTTCAGGCCTCTTGCAACCTGAAGTAATGTTGAGAATGAGAATGAGTTCCGTAGGTGATTACAATGAAGAAAAAAAAAAGAAAAAAAGAAAAAAAAAAGAAAGAAATTACATTTTTGTAGTAAGTTGTAGTGTAGGTAGGTACTTTATCAACGCGCTAGTTTGGCTATAGCTTGTTGTTGTTATTCTTACGACTGTTCCCGTCGGAACAACCAGTTTTAATTGTTAGTAATTTGCAGATTGACAAGATAAATTGCAGTGAAGCTTCCTCATCAGTGGAGTTTTTGTTACTTTTTTAATTACTTTTTTTTTTTTTTGAATTCCAAGTTGAAACTTTATTAAACGTTAGTGTCATTAGCATGTGGGTGCAGTTTTCTCATTCTGGTTATTGCAATGGCTCATAAAATCTTCAGACTTGCAAATGCAATCTTTCTGCTAACAATTCAAGTCAATCAAATAGGTGTATTTTAAGTGAATTTCGTTGCTAGACAAAAAACGGCTAGTTCACGGGCAGATCCGGGTGGATCAGTTCTAGTTTCTGCACTCTAGCATATCGTGCCGAACTGCTAAAAGAGAAAGATCGGCGGTGAAAGAAAGACTTTCTCCTTACAGTGATCAGGTGAAGTTGTGGGTTCTACAGGAGTCTCAGTTACAGTACTTACCCTGTGCATACAGTATGGAGTGACCATTAGCATTAGCAGCCTACAGACCACATTCTGCATTATTCAACAGTACAGAAGAGCATGGGTTCATGAGTACAGAATGAGTATAGAATTCCCACCCTCAATGTTTCTCAGTGCACACATACAGTATTATACCCAACCCACACATATGCATACACACATGAATTACTAAAGCAACTAAAGTTTCAAGAAAAATTAAGCATACAGTACTCAGCATAGCGGGACAAAATTAATCGATAAACCGAGGTACATTAGATGTCTGGAGCTAAAGTTGCAAAAAAAAAAAAAAAAAAAGTCATTGAAGCTTATAGGCTCTAGAGGAGCAGCACGTTTAAATTCATCTATTCCACAATATACAAGCGGAGTCTATCGAACCGTTTAATGTTACTACGCTGAAATTGATTATTTTCCTATAATAGAATGTTCCAAAGTGTTTATTCATCGTTACACAACAGTAAACTGCTAATGATTGCATTTTTCACGTTTCAACCCCGAACTACAACAATTCTGAGACTAAAAGCAATCAGAGGGGATTGTCTTGAAGTGCTTTCAGAGTTTGATGCTGCTGCTCAGGGTTCAGGAGGAATCAGAGCTGTGAAAACAATCATGAACCGTGCTTTAGAAGTTTAGTCAGAAAAAATATATATCTGTATTTTTGTAATATTTGTAATTTATTCCTGGTTATTTATAGACTTCATAGGTGGTTTGTGCTTCTTCTTAGTTTTAAGAATTAAGAATGTTTAGTGACACGGAGAGGTTTGAGCTGTTATTACAGCAGGGCTCTTAAGAACCTCTCGTACAAGGGGTGGAGGAAATCACATGGTGCACACGAAACTACTAAACAGTAAACTCTTATAAATAATAACCCACTGCTCAATCCCACACGGAACTACTAAACAGTGTGCTGTAAACACGAAAAAGGTTTACAGTTGTAGATGATTACATCATAATCGTCAGTATAACGTATGTACGGACATGTGAATATATTTCTAAACCTGCTGTTTAATACTGTGTTATAGAACTGCTGCTCTAGAACATTAATCAACAACCTCCTGACCAATCAGAAGCAAGAACACTTTGGTTTCTGTGTTTATTTCAGTTTTTGGGTCCACTTCATAAATCTCTTATATGTCTGGAGGATTCTGGGTACCGTGTTTCAGTTCATGGATTAACTGAATCCACACACACTCTCTCTCTCACTCTCTCAAACACACACACACACATATACCGTACACACACACACACACACACATAGACATCCTGCATCTGTATTTTATTCGCTCCCTGACTCTGAGGTAATGGATGTCTCCCATGTTGAGTCCAGCTGAGCTTCAGACTGCATGGATACTGAACCCTTACAAAAACTAAATTACCCTGTTACACACACACACACACACACACACACACACACACACACACATGTATGTATGTGTGCGAGTGAGTGTGTCTTAGTATCCCTGCTGGAGGTTTGCTGGCCCTTAAACGATCTTCCAACCCGTTTCCATAGTTACCACGGTCCGGATCTGTGGCCGTCCGGACGTGATCCAGCTACAGCCAAGGTATTCAGAGCCAGAGCCGCATTATCCTTTCATAAACAGAGAGAGAAGGAGAGCGCGAGAAAAAGAAAGAGAGAGAGAGAGAGAGAGAGAGAGAGAGAGAGAGAGAGATGTCCTTTGCTCTCAGTGGGTTCTGTCTCATTTGGGGATTTTGAAGGATTTGGCACAGTTAAAGCCTGTTTCAAATCCTGTGGTTAGTATGTTTTAATACCACACACACACACACACACACACACACACACACACACACACACACACACACACACACACACACACACACACTCAGCAATAGTCATTTAGACCGTTATAAGACCGAATGTGGTTTGTGTGTTGTGAAGTCCACGTGAACCTTGAAAACAACATTTTCTTGTTGGTTTTAAACCAAACCTCGGCTTTATTAATCCCTCTGTAGGAAACAGAATGGGGGCGGAGCTACAGTACATGTAACGCACAATGTGTGATGATTTATGATCAGTGGATAATGATAGTACTTTAATCTCTGGTCCAAACGTTAACGATGAACAGAACGCGGTCGCTATGGTAACGTTATATCACGAAAGTTGTTCTACTGAAATTCCACCAGCGTCGACTGAACTAGCCGGGTAGCTAGGAGGAGTATGCGGGCGCATTTTGAATTTGCATACCCATGAATATTCATGTCTGCTGGCATTTTTAATGAGGGTAAAGGTGTAGAAATGTTTTTAGGCCATTTTTAATAATTTCGGATTATTTGGCATTATTATACTAATGGTTTAAAATTATGCATTCGGTGGAGTGTTACAGAATGTTGAATAAGGAAGTACAATATTCACACACAACCTTTTTCTCTCTCAGTCTCACTGTCTCAAACATTCTCTCTCTCTCTCACACACACACACAATATATATTTTTATTTAGATGCTGGACTGTCTGTCTGTCTGTCTGTCTGTCTGTCTGTCTGTCTGTTTTTCTCTCTATGTCTCTGTATGTGGCTGGGTTACCTGTTCAAAGAGCACTTTATCACCTTCTATTCATTTATATGGTCTCTTCTTGGTGAGGCTTACAGTAATTATCATGAAGGCTAAAGTGCTTCCTGTCAAATGTTCCCTCCTTTCCCTCTTCCTCTGCTTCTCTCTCTCTCTGTCTGTTCTTAACCGTCCCCTCAAGACTTCTATAAAGAGGTCAGGTTTAACGTGCAGCGCCCCTGTTCGCTTACAGTCTGAAACACACGGGAACAAGAAAAGCGTTTCATGATTGCAGCTTACTGTTGATGGTTTCGGCCAATAATGGAATGTGACCATGTTGAAATCATCGCACACGTGTGCAGACACACACACACACACACACACACACACACACACACACACACACACACACACACACACACACACACACACCTCAGATGTCTTTGAACAAGGCATTTACCTTTGGGGATTTCTGACCATGTTTGGACATCAGTCTGGACAACTGCGTGAAAAGACATTGCAGAGCTAAAGACAGAGATTTCACTTTCACTCATACTGTATCTTGGGGCTGAACCTTGGACTTTGGGCGTGTGGTGCGGTACACCTTGGACATCCATCGCAGGGCACACATGCACACGCAACACACTTTGGATGATTTTGGAACACCGATTAACGTAATCTGCGTGTCTTTAGATTGTGGGAGGGAAGCAGAATACCTGAAGGAAACCCACCAAGCACGAGGACAACATGCAGGCTACAAAATGCAAAGCAGAAATAGATGTGAATAATAAAAATGACATTATTCCTCCATTTAAAAAAGGTAACCATGGGACAAATCATTCATTCCATAATGCCAAGTGTTTATTCCTCATATTAACCTATATTTATTATTTTATTAACTCATTCTTTCTTTCTTTCTTTCTTTCTTTCTTTCTTTCTTTCTTTCTTTCTTTATTTATTTATTTTGTTATTGTCTCTCCTCTTTTTTTTTCTTTTTTTTTTTGCTGGGTCCCTATATTTTCCCTCTGTCTCTGTCTCTAATATTCCATTACTCATCCCCCCCTCTCCCTCTCTCTCTCTCTCTCTCTCTTGCTCTTTATGCCTACATTGTTTCTTTCTCTAGGATTATTATTTTAGCTTTCTTTTTCTCACCTTTCTCTCTTACTTTCTTGCTCATTATGTCTCCTATCTCTCTCTCTCTCTCTCTCTCTCTCTCTCTCTCTCGCTCTATTTATCTTGCTTTTTCTTTTTCTCTCTGTCTCTGTCATTCTCTTTCTACATCTAGCTTTTCCTCTCTCTTACCCTCCCTCTCTCTTCCTCTCTCCTCTCTCTCCATCTATCTTGCTCCTTCTCACTCTTTAGCTCTCTCATTTGGTTTCTGTCACTTTCTTGCTCTCTGTTTGGGAAAATAATCAGATCAGTTGCGTTATTCATACTGTAGCACCACCTTATCACACCATCCTGTCGTTGATCGTTTTCCTTTATCAGCAGGGGCCCAAGTGTTTTATTCCTGACTTATTTTTAGTCTAAACTCTCTATACATCACTCACTGCCCTCCACTATATTGCAAATAATAATAATAATAATAATAATAATAATAATAATAATAATAATAATAATAATAATAGACAAGTAATTAGTTGAATATTAGTTATGATGAATCATAATGGATTATAATTATGAATGTAGCTAGAATATAACATTCTCTCTCACCTTTCCCTGCCTCTCTCCTGCTGACTTTCTAACCCTTTCACCCTCTCACGCTGTCTGTGCCAGACGCAGTGGTCAGTCTGAATTATGGATGGTCTCACACTTTGGAGTAACACAATGGTACATACAACAATTCCGTGAGACTCTTGTTCCTCCCCCTAGGCCCACACCATCACACACACACACACACACACACACACACACACACACACACACACACACACACACACACACACACACACACACACACACTCCCAAGCAAAAAAGGCAGGGCAGCTGAGCCATTAATGCACGACTGCAGTAAATCATTAATAAATAGAAACTCGATATGTATTAAACACGCAGCGTTAGTCATCCAGCTCTGATATAGAAAGCAGATTTAAAGTGCAGTTTATGAGGCTTTATTGCTTTCTTATCCAATAAAGTCCCTGTTCGCACGCTGTGTCGATATCGCTGTGAAATCCAAACAATGAATATCGACGTGTAAAGCCTCAAACAGTACTCGCTGCATTGCTAATTTGGAGAGGAAGCGGTAAGAGGCGGATATCATACACCTTATACAGTAATTCTCTCAATATCACATTCGTTCCTGTTTTATTATAGGTTCTATCCAGGATGAATCTCGCTCTTTATTACCTGCAGTAGCAGCGTCTCACACAAGATTTCCATAGTAAAATTAAAAAAAATAATAATAATAAAAACGATTGCGATAAAAAAGTGATTGGAGAAGCCTTTATTTAGCATGTATAGTGCTATATACACATTACAGCACGTTACTGTACAATCGCAGCATGTTAGGACGCTGGGATCAGAGCGCAGGGTCGGGCGGGATACGACACCCCTGGAGGAGACAGAGTAGGGTCAAGGGCTTTACTCAAGAGCCCAACAATGGCAGCATCAGTTACCCAGAGCCTTAACCACTGAGCCATTTGACCTTCCACTGATGCGATGCATTTTAAAACACAAAAACGTTACGTTGATCGATGCGATGCTGATCTTATACATAATAACTTTTTTAACAATTCTACAACTTTTCAACAACCATAGCAACTTACACTGATATCATTTCTACATCTGAGTAGGTGAGTGATAAGGGCCTTGCCCAAGGGTCCAGCACTCTGACCATGACAGTGCATGGAGCTGAACTCACAACCTTCCAATCAGTGGCTCATTCAACAGCTTAACCTCTGAGCCACCACGAACAAGAAAACACTCAATGGAAGCCTTTAGAGGATAAGAGATATCAACCTGAGATAGCAGAAGGGGGTGGGGCTTCCAGCATGTCAAAAGAGCTGTCAATCATTTCAGACTGATATACTGCAAAAACATTATATCTTAGAAAGTGAAATATTAGTATATTGTTACATTTAGCCTCATCTATAATTTCTAAATATATATAGGTTTACGAAAAAAAAAAACATATATACGATTATTAATCTTATTTCTAGTTAAATTTTACTAATATTGTAACCGAAAATTCCTTGCAAAGTTTTGCTTCTTTTAAGAAATAAATCCCTAAAACAAGCAAAACTATCTGCTAATGGATTAAGAAATGTTCGCTTACAATAAGCACATTTGCTAAATAGAATTGCCATTTCATGTCTGTAGTGTCCGTAACCTTTTTGAATTCAAATATCTCAATTATCTTAATAATCATTCAAATGAAACTTGGCTAATTTCGATTTTACATGAAAATACATAGTGTATTATTATAAAAATGCAAAATTGTTAGGATATTGCAACCTGAATTTGACATGGTTACGGACACTACACATTTTTCAAGCAAAAAATTTTTATAGGTCACATGCTTTTAGAACCTCATACCAATTTTAGTATCAATACACATAAATACACACATATGAATTATTTGCATTGCCGAGACATTATAACACTGAATTTTTTTTTTCTGTATTATATGTAGAACGTAAAAAATAAAATAAATAAATAAATAAATAAATACATTCAGCACCAATACAGTGTTCCTACACAAAATACATCAAGGTTGTCAGGTATGTATTTTTCATTGATTTCATCTAGTTGAACCTTAACAGGACAGGACATGACATGACAGGAACCATGTAATTCATGTAATTCAATAGAAATCAGGAAGGTGGAGGGACTGCGGTCTCTTCGGTCAGAAAGAACAACAACAAAAAAAAAAAAGAAACAAAACCACTGCTTCATTCATTCATTCATTTATTAATTTACTAAACAGTTTATCATGTACAGCCATCACAGGGACCTGAAGCCTTTCCCAGGAGACTTAGGGCACGAGGCAGGGTGCACCCTGGACAGGACGCCTACCCACTGCAGGGCACACGTGCACACTCGTACACTCATTCACACACTACGAGTGATTAGTGACATCGGCTGTAACGACACCCATGAATTGAAATCACGATCTCTGGATGAGAGGCCGAACGCGTTGCTGTCGCGTCTCTAGGGAACCCGAGATGCTTATTATTAAATAACACTCAGACTTTATTTATTTATTTATTTATTTTGCCTCACAGTTTTCTTACAGTTTCTTGATGCACATAAAAAAAAAATAATAATAAAATTCTCAGCTCTCTGTCAGCTAGGAATATATTATGGGCACATCTGTAAACACATGCTTCCTGTGAGACATCGTTCTGCCTTTGCATGTTTTTTTTTTTTTTTCGCAGGAGGTGAACACACTGGGAGGAAAGTGCTTACCTCTTCATACACCCACGAGCGGGCCCTGGAGACCTGGGCCGGTGATGTGCCACGGACTGTGGAGCCATTTCAAAGATTTCTTGAAAGGAAGAAATTGCTCATTTGTGTGGGCATGTGTGCACTCAAGGACGTAAATGCAGTGTGTGTGTGTGTGTGTGTGTGTGTGTGTGTGTGTGTGTGTGTGTGTGTGTGTGTGTAGGTGTATTATTACACCCGTGTTAATACATGAGCTTTAAAGGGGAAGAAATGCAGGTGTACTTCAAACCTGATGTGTTTTATCTTTAAAATCAGGTTTAATTACAAAGAATGTACAGTACATGAGCACTGGACATGTTTAGAGCCATGGGTTTCAGAGGTGCGTCTGGGGTCGACCAGGTGTTGGTGAAGGACAGCATGGATTAGTTAAGGGTTCTTCTAGGGGTTCTTTGTATAGTTATGGGCTCGGGTATAGAAACAAGAAGATTCCTGTGTTCATCCTGAGCTCGGGTTCGTGTCTTTATGGAGATATTGTTCATGTTCTCTTAGTGGCCATGTGGGTTTCTTCTGGGTTCTCTGGTTTCCTTCCAGCTCCTTAACCATGCAGGTGGATTTGCTAAGCTAAATCACCCCCATCCACTTCACACCCAGCGTTCCTGGGATGGGATAGACTCCAGATCCATGAAATCTTCACCACTTTAAAGTGCTTCCTAAAAAAACAAAATCGATTAATCTTTGAGTTTTGTCAGTAAAAAAAAAAAAAAAAATCCCAAACATCATTATGAACCTTTGAATAATTAGCTGAGTGTCTTACTCTTTGGGTCAAAATAAACTTGTCCCAAATGGATTGGTGAAGTTTGAGAACCCCTTGATTTACAGTGCAAAAGACTGGCATCAGGAGAACGTCGTGACTTTTACAGCGACTGTATAAAATGTAGATCTGGGTCAACGTGACTCCAAAACAATACAACAGCCCACAAATGAAGTCAGTAAACTAGGGCAGAGTGATTTCACACAGCTCCCGGACTGTTCAGGATCCTCGTCTAGTTAACACCGCACTCACGCTGTCTTTGTTTCAGCCGCAGATATTAAACCAGAGAGGCTCCTTTTGTTGCTCATTGTTCTTCCTGCAGCTCCGTTCTGCCAACACGCTCTTTATTTGGCGCAACCTGTTTTCCTTTTGTTTGTCCTTCGTCTTGTATTCTATTCTTCGCCTCTCTCTTTTTGGATAACAAATGGGAAACACACACAGACACACACACACACACACACACACACACACACACACACACACACACACACACACACACACACACACACACACAAACTGCTGGCACTGTTGTGAGTAATTAAGCTGTGCTTTGTCTCAAGGAAAGGTTCACAACAAGACCAGATCGGCTCTTTTTGTCTCGCTTTGTCGACTTCAGCCAGTCAGTTATGGAGAGGACTAAGAAGACAAAAGAGGCTTTCAGTGACCTGGACACACACACACACACACACACACACACACACACACACACACACACACACACACACACACATACGTTCCTTATTGGGGAAGGAACCATGGTGGGGTGGAGGGGGATTGGCCCAAAACACAGGTCATTTACTTATGGTTTATTTATGCTAGCAAAGTAAAAAAAAAAAATACTGTCCATTTCAGAAACAAATCCATTCAGGTGGAAAAGATCCCGATGTCGACACCAGTCGACCTCAGAATTTACTTTTTAACTCGTGGATGAAATATTGTAATTTATTTATGTTTTTTTTTTTACTTTTTACTTTTTGGCTTTTATTCATAAAGTTTTTTTTAGCACATTTATGAAAATGAGGCTCTGGCTAATTAAATGTTCACACTTCCTAAAAATATTCCTGTTCCCTAAATTGTTTCACTTCGCATTGCATCATGTTTATTGATGAAATCTAGAAAATAAAATAAAATAAAATAAAATAAAATAAACCTGTCATGTTCTTGTAATTATGGAAGGAAATGGACCTGAATTTAAATAGATCTAAAAATGCAAGAAGCATTTTTTTTTTTTTTTTTTTTTTTTTTGTGGGGGAGTGAAATAAAAATGTAAAAAATGTAAAAATGTGATGTGATTTTATCTTGTTCTACAAGATACTAATAAGTGTATAAAAGTTCGGAATAAGTTGGTAATAAGTTTCTAAAAGAAAATGACACATCAGAAAAAAAAGCTTTTCAAATATACTATTTATGGGACGATGTGATAATACAGAGTGGGCGGAGCTTAAAGCCTACCGTGTTTGTCACAAGAAAAACAAACAGACAAACTAATCAAAAAAATTTTTATTTGACACATACACAATCATGCACAGTGTATTCCTAATATGACTAATAAGAATTGCTGTAGAGAGAACAATTAAACATTTTTTGTTTACATTTTTTTTTATAAAAATCAAATAAAAGTTGAAAATTTTGGCGTGTGTGTGTGTGTGTGTGTGTGTGTGTGTGTGTGTGTGTGTTCTCAGTCTGCTTGATGAGTATAATTGGCAGTCCCAAATTGCCCGTGTGTGTATCAGTATGTGGAACACTGTTGGATTGGCACCGTGTCCGGGGTCTACCCCGCCTTGTGCCCAAAGTCTCCTGGAATAGGAGGAGCCTGTACAAGATACATGGTATAGAAGATTAATGAGTTACTGAATGAATGAATGAATGAATGCAGTAAGTGGCATCCAGTGTAAGATGCATCCACACCTCATGTCCAGTCTTCCTTGGACAGATTCCGGATCCACCACAAACCTGACCAAAATAAAGCACTTGTGAAGATGAATAGAATGTATGAGTGATGCCAGAGTACTTCCTGGTTCAATTGTTTGCATTAGTCGGGGTTTAAAAAGTACACAAGCACACACATTGGCCACATTTCGACACAGTTCTGTCTAATTCTGTTTCAACTCCACTCAGCTAGGAGGTGTGGGATAAAGATTGAAAGTAAAGTTGATTGAAAGTAAAGTTTGGCGTAAACTTTGTGCACACCCAACCATCACACTGGTGGTTCCTGTTCCTGTTGAGCATCCGATTTCAGATTATCTCCTTTTTCGACTAGACTTTGGAGCATGACTACAAGTGCGTTAGTGAGATCGGGCTCGGAGGTCTGACTTGTGGAGAACCTCCAGATCCACTTCATACCAGAGGTTCAATGGGGTTGAATACAGTCAGGGCTCTGTGTAGGACATTCAAGTTCTTCAGCTCCAACTATGTCTTCATCAAGCTTGCTTTGTGGACATTAACTATGCAAATGTCTGCTTGAGCCTTTTTACTAAGGCTTGTTCACTTTCAGGTTTTTGGTAGCAGTTTGGGGAAGAATCATACCAAGGTGTGATGGATGGTTGTCCACATACTTTTGGCTGCATAGTCTAGTTCCAGTTTAAGATTTTTCTTCCATCACTTTAAATTTAGGAAACAGGCTGGGAACTGTCCCAAATTTGTGTGGCCTAGTTTATATGTTCCTATATTTAGGAATGTGTACCAGTCTGATGCAGTAGGCCAGTCTGTGTAGATGGGAAACATTTTTTCTTTTTTTCTTTTTTTCGCTATAATGTGAAACAATTATTGATCTTGGGTTATTTTTTAGCTGAGTGGTAAAAGTAAAAACGGTAAAAACAAAGTAAATCCCAAAGGACACACATGTCTAAACTGATTGCATCCTGAATGTTACATATTAGATGCATCTGTAGTTAACACTGTTGCCTCACACCACCAGGGCTGGTTCACCTTGCATGCCTCCCCCCCCCCCTCCCCCCCATGCCTGCCTGGTAGGTTTCCTCCAAGTACTCCGGTTTCCTCTGACAATCCAAAGACGTGCTTTGTAGGGCATATCCCGCCTTGTGAGTTTCCCATGTCTCGCACAAAATGCCTTCCTATGCTATCCACGAAAAAGTGATGTGAAAAAAAAAAATGGGTATTAGCTTGTGGATTCTGTGACACTGTGCTGATATTTTGATCCGAATTTATCATTTTTGCACGTAAGCTTGGGCGCAGTTGCAAGATGCTGAGATGGGAAAAACATTCCAGAACTTTTGACAGGCATGAATTTTGCATGAAACTTTAAAACAAAATGCATATCCTAAATACAACCATTTTCTGAAAAGGAAAGGCATGTACATCGCTCATTGTGTCCATGTGTGTGTGTGAGGGAGAGAGAGAAAGCTGTGACACAGTTGTCAGGCAACATGAGAGAGGGTGGCAAAGCTGCTCGCAGCATCGCTGGAGGAGCAGAGAACAACATGTCATTTTGTCTTTTCATTTATTCCATCGCTCTTTCATTTCTCCCCTGTTCTCTTTGCCCCTCTGTGGCTGTTAGCCAGGGATTCTCAGAAAAGAAACAGCTGCTGAAAGGCCTGGACACTCCGCATGAGTGGGAGACGGAAAACAAATAATAGCCCAGAGGTAATCATTATCCGTGTACACTCTAGCATCATCATCATCATTATCATCATCACTGTCGCCCTCATCACCATCATCATTATCAGAATGACTGGGAAAAGTTTTATTTGACACTTCTGGGGTCTTGCAGGCTTTTAGTATGGCTGCTCACCCTCATGCATGTTCGTTTTTTCCCCCCTGATTTCTGAAACCAGATTAGAATCTTTGCTAAATTAGAATCAGCCAAGAATGATTCATTTGGAAGGAATTTTGCTGAGGAGTTGCTTACACTGAACTGGACTTTCTAAATTTGGGAAATGTGGACTTATAAAGCCTTAGGTTTTTGTGTGCAGACTATAGAATGATGTTCAGGATACAGACACACGTTGGGTTTAAGTGTAGACTAATGACTTACCTGCTTGAGTTGATTTCCTTGACACATCCTGGAGAACTGGAAGACTACTCGAGCAATGAGTTTTGGTCAATTGTAATGTTTGTGCATTCTCTACTCTTTCCATATGCAAAGGTTGTTGACAACGGAGCAGAGAGTAGCTTGGTGACTCGGGGACTCCACATGACTGCAGGCACTTGACTCTGTTGTGTCTCTTACCTCTCTTGATATCTCAAGCATAAGTTCACAACCTTCAGCTCTTATGTTGAGGAATTCAAGCCCGTGCTCTCCTTCTGACACCTCTAAACCTCTGTCCATCTCCAGATCATACCCCCAGCCCCTGCCACCACCTGGATCCTACCCCAAACCATCCTGAAGTCCACAAGCCCCTGCCACATCTGGAACAAATTCCTACCATCCTGAAGTCCACATGGCCCTGCCACCATCTGGATCCTACCCCAAACCATCGTGAGGTCTACAAGCCCCTTCCCCATTTGGAAACATATTAACTATTCCAAGATCCATAACGCCCCTGCCACCATCCGAAACCAACTCATAACCCCATGTACATTACAAAGTAACATGTAAATGAAGTAACTTGTAAAGATCACACTTCTAAAGCCTACAATCCTGGTCTGTCCTGACCCTACCCCTACTACCTCCTGTAGTTTCCAAACCCCTGCCTCTGTCTAGGGGTGCTTTCACACCTGTGGTTCTGTTCATTTGGTCCGGACCAAGTGCAAAAACAGATACATTGTAGCGTTTTTCTGCCGTTTTGGTTCCTTTTCACACCATACTGATTGCTCTGGTCCGAACCAGTTGAATCGAACCAAAATGCAGTCACGTGATAACATCCACATCATTCGTTGGTCACATGTGTCATTGAACGTATTTCCTAATCTGCTTTTCGATTGGTCAGAATTGACGTGCGGGTAATTTGCAAAGGAACTCCCGGAATTAAACAAAGACAGGAGGAAAAGCCGGCAGACAACATGCCGATCTTTAGTATGGAAAGACGACTTCGCAGCCTAATTATAACCTTGGTCGTTGTGTCCTATATTTTTTGTATACATCAATATAGACAAAGCATACAATTTGAGAATGAAGTTCAATGTTTTAATGTACTACAAACAGCGAAGGCGCATCGCAAGTCACTTCAGGAGGGAGCGTGCATTAATTTAGCGAAACTGTGACGTGGTCATCTTTATGACAATGAAACAACTCCACGTTTGTCCGCGAGCTGCCATGTTGCTTAAGCGCTAAGTGACCTGTCAACAAATACTAGTCCTCATCCCACAATGCAGCTGACTACGGCAGCTCGATTAGTCCAAAAATGTGCAGTACGTTTTGCAGTTGGGTCTGTTCAAGTTCGGAAGGTGTTCTCACCACAAACGAACCGCTCCAGTGTTTGTTTGAAAGCGTACCGAGACCACCTCTCCGAGGAGGTCTCGGTACGCTTGTTTGGTCCGATTTTGGTCCGAACTAGAGTGCGATTGCTGCACACCTGCCCAAACGAACCGCACCAAGAGGGAAAACGAACTCTAGTGCGATTCAACCATACTAAATAAGGCAGGTGTGAAAGCACCCTTAATCATACACCAAACTTTCATCTTATCTGGAACTACTTGCTCTATGTAAGATTCTACTTTGGTGATGCGACATTTCCTGTTCCCATCCTCGTTTCAATTTAAATGACAAGACTTCCAATGGTGATCCTATTGTTGGCACCTACTCAAACCAAGTCTCCTGAGATCTGCAAGCACCTTCACCTTTACTTTTTTACTTAGGCACTTAGGATGATTTCACATTGTCTTGGCCCGGGATCGTATTCGGGAACACTTGACCCCAAAGCCTGGTTCATTTTGATCACATAAGGACACAATTGTTCTGCGCTTGGGAACGGTGACCAAAAGTCCACTGGAAAAGAAGTAGATCACTGTTTGGGCATGACGTCATCAGTACCACCCGTCTCCTCAGAAATCTCTGTGAGCAAGTAGCATGAGCCAAACTCATCCTTGACTTTTACAGGCATCCTAAAGGCTTTAAGCTCCTACTCCACTCAAAAACAAACATCTGAAACGTACAAAGGCTAAATGCGATAGCTTTGTTCCACTTAAGTTGGGACAAACGGCAGTAGGATGCAGCAGCCAATGGATGCGATGTAAAACCTGCGCCAAGGCGTGTGAGTGCAGATTGGATGGACCACTGTGACGAAACCCTGACGGAGACAACCAAAAGCCCAACAACAATATTTTAAAATATTAATATATTTTTCTTTTTAAACAACATCTAAAAATATATTTTAATGATTTTTTAACAGGAAATTCTTCACATTAACTGCGATGCTGCAGGGGAATCATCACTGCAGTATCATTGGCGATCCAGGATAGTGATGATGTTCCGTGCCAAGGAAAATGCATGGGACATTGAGAATGCAAATGCATGTAAAGCTTTCGTTAGAGTGCCTTTCAAAGATTTGGCCAAAAATCAAATTTGCAAAATTTCCCACTTAACCCAAGTGTTTCTAGTCTGCTGTTTGCTTTTTTTAGTTTTACACTGGAGTTATGAGTCTGTCTCACCAAACACAGTCTAAAAATGTCCACCTTTAAGTGCAGCAAAATGTGTGTCGCTTCCAGATCCTTAGGAGTAACACTTTTTTTATAGACGAAAACCAAACTCAATATAGTGGAAAATTTCATATTTATTCATTAATACTTCCTTAAAACAAGCACCCGAGTCTGGTAATGCCGGCATAAAACATCAGCGGAGGAACAGATACTGTATGCCCCATATAAGCTGTGCTGCGAATAGACATAAAGAAAATATCGATGTTTCAAGCGGCATAACTCAAGTCGATGAATTAGAGTCAGACTGGGCAGATCTCCAGGCGTACCAAGGAATCCAAAAATAACACGCTGGAACGCACACCTCACTTGCTCCTATGCAAAACATGCTAACACATTGCAGTAAGTGCAAGTTAGCCAATGACAACACACACCCCGGAGCCAACTTTCCCCACACATACATTGTGTATACATACACACAGCACCAACCCCGCATTAAACATAACCCTGTCTGCCATACACACCCCGCATTGATCCGTAAATAGAGGTTAACCATGTAAAAATATACATGTAAAAAACACACACATATACACATTTATTCATACACACAGACACCATCTACACAGACACCATAGTCTAGAGGTTTGGAACACGGACAACATTGTTCAAATCTCAAATATACAAACGACACTCACCTTAACACCGGCACCACACACGGTTGCCTCAGACATCAGAGTAAACCCTCACACACACACACACACACACACACACACACACACACACACACACACACACACACACACACACACACACACAGGCATTTTTATTTAATTGATATAATTTGAAATACTTTAAGTATCCGAGAAACAGTTCGTAATAAATCTTTATGAATTAAGAGTGTTATAAATGTCTGGATATAATTCAATCAGAAAAAAAAAAAAATTCTAATAATTGTAATTAGACACTTAGTTATGTTTTACAGTTAATACTAGTGCTGTCTATGCCTCTTTTATCTACAGGCTTAATGGTTTTATCCTCTGAGCGCTCCTGCCTTTAATAAAGCCCTCATTTGGAGTCGTATTAGGATCTGAGAACAAGCAGTTAATAAGTTCCACAAAGATTTCGCTTTCGTTGTTTAATTACTATTATGTATGGCTTTGTTGGTCTGACGCAGTAATAATGATTAAACTGTAATAAAACAAAAACAAAACAAAAAAACTCCTGTTTTCAGATCAACAACAAGAACCCTTTTTTATTCCCAGTGTAGTTCAGTTGGGAACATCCAGACACATCTTTCTGATTTGTTTCCTGATGAATTATGGGGAAAAGTCAGTCCGTTGATGTTCATCGGCAATGCCAGGCTTTTCCTTTGAACGTAGGTGACTCTGGGCCATGTTTAGTGATAAAATACCAGCAATCCGACTTGTATGACATTATAATTCCTTTTGGTTCTCCAATTCCCACCATCTCTCTGTTAAGGCACACTCCCATCAAGGTTACAGCTACCGAAGACTGTCAGACGCTTTCTCCGAGACACTTGACTCCGGCCCACCGCATCCCGGCTCCCGAGTGGTGCCATGGAAAAGTGTTCACCCTATCACAGGGTTCGATTCCCAAGTGATGCCCCAGTCATCTGTAGTCAGGTGTCTAGAGAGCAGATTGTCCACAGTCTTTCACAGGGGAAGGACAGCATACCTGCACATTTACATCAATCATAGTGACAACAGCCAATCATAGGATCATGAGATCATGCAAGCAGAAGCAAGGAATAGCACTTTCCTCCGAGTGTGTTGTGTGAGCAGCAATTAAACATTATCCCATTAGCTCTGTAATTGTATGATTGGTTGCGGTTAGTGCTGGAGTTGATGCTTGTAGCTGTCACCATCTTGCCTCTTGATGTTTTTGGATGATCCCCACTTTCATTTTGAAGCCATAGACAGGATGCTGTGATTTGCTTTCAGAGTGACAAGAATAAGTCAGGACAGGATTACAAATGAGTATATTAGAGAGACGGTGCAGGTCTCTCAGGCGATTCGGGTACAAAGCTCGAGAGGCCAGATTAAGGTGCTTTGGACGTGTGCAGAGGAGGGATGAGGGGTATATATCAGGAAGAGGTTCTTAGAGATGGAGCTGGCAGGCAGGAGGAGGTTTATGGATATGATGAGGGAGGACATGCAGAAGGTTGGAGTGAAAAGGGAAGATGTGGATGAGTTAGAGAGTTAGATGGACTCAAACGGTCTTCTGTGGTGTTCCGTAATGGAAACAGTCGAAAGAGTAAGAAGTAATTTTTTTTGTAGGAATTTCCTGGTTATCTTCATCTACAATTATTATAAGGTGTCAATGATCTTTTCTACCTTATACAAGCGTTATTTTTTCCGTTGGAATGTCTCTATAGATGGAATGTTGGCTTGCAGGTTAGCACCATTGCCTCAAACCTCCAGGGTTGGAGGTTCAAATGAAAATTTCACTCTAAGTGTGCAGAGTTTTCATATTCCCCCCATGCTTGGTGGGTTTCCTTCAGATGCTTTCTCATTGTTTGGCTTCAAATAGTGTATGACTGGGTTGCCAGACATATTTTCATGAGGTCACAGGCTATTGCAACCAACCTAGAGCTAATTAAAGAATAAATAAAAAACTAAAAGTGTGAGGAAGAAATTGAGAAAAGTTGAACAACACGCATTAACCATATTCTTATTAAGCTTATATAATTTAAAAGCGAGCAGCGAAACCTAAATCAGTTTACCAGGTACTGCAATAAACAAACTATATGATGCAAACTAACACCCAATACATATAATATACAATACATTCTGTAACATTTAATCCACTGAAGTTTATGTTGCTATCACACTTTAACTCCAGTGCGTCACCCAAACACACCAGCCAGTAAATGAAGACGGAATGCAATTGTCTACCCATAAGAAAGACATTTCTTATGTCTAGCACACACCCCCACACAACAACACTTACACACACAAAACCCAAACATCTGTGTTAAATGATTCAAGGGTTTTAATGCGTATACAAACCATTAGTAAAGGTTTATGGTTAGTTGTGTCAATTAACTTATCCCTCTTGTTTTCTCCTTCCTACTCCATACATATACATACACACTCGCAAAATACACACATCCGGGCACACAGTGACAAACTCCGTCCCAGGCATGCTTGCTCTAGCATGACGTACCTAAATGAGCTGAGCATATTTGAGATTCAAAGTGGAGTTCAACGTCCCTCTCACGTATAAACAAGGAGGAAAGACAAAAAAGCGTAAATAAGTGTGGTAAAGTGTGGAAATTGTAAAGTGTGTGTGTGTGGGTGTGTGTGTGTGTGTGCTCACTTGTCCTGTGTCCTGCTCTTGCATTTGATGATGTTCGTGATGTAATTGAACATTAGGGCTCAACTGTTAAAACCGATCAAGCTTGAAATGAACAAACAGGAACACTTTGTGTCTCGGTGGATGTTGAAAGACACAGTAGGTATACTTACAGATTGGGATTTTGGACTCACTGGCTTCCCATCTTGTCTTAGATTCCTGGATCTTCAGTGGTCAAGTCAAGGAACCAATTTAAAACCGGTGGTCCAGAGAGTGGATCCCCAGGCTGAGTATCGGTTCTGAGCTTCATTTCTGGTTTCTGGTTTAAAGTCACTCTGCTGTAGTTTACCATCACTGGGTTTACTGTCTTCAGCTTATTGATCTTCAAGCTGGTTCATGGACTCCATACTTTGGATCTGCAATATTGTTTATGGGCTCCATCCATAGGATCTGCAACATGGTTTAGGGGCTCAATCCTTTGAACTCACAACATGGTTTATGGCATCCTTTGGATCCATAACATGGTTTATTTTCTCTATCTTTTGGATCTTGGTTTATGGGCTCCATCTTTTGGATCTGCAACCTGGTTAATGGACTTCATCTTTTGGATCTGCAGTATGTCTTATGGGTTCCATCCTTTGGGTTTTACCACTTGGTTCATTAGATCAACCATTTGGATCCACAACATGGTTTTTGGGCTTCATCCTATGCATCTGCAACTTATGCACTCCATCCTTTGTATCTGTAACCTAATTTGTGGTTGCAACTTTACAAATTTGGATTTGCAGCTTACTGTAGATTGAACAATTTGAGAATTTGCAGCTTGGTTTATGCTCTCTAACTTTATGCTTGCTTTATACTTGGTTTATACTTGCTTGTCAATTAGTTTCCAAATCTCCTGATGGGCTTCCTGGCACCAGTCATTAGAACTCCACCTTTGGTTACAGCCCCCAATCATTTAAGATTTCACATGGCTCCTATTGGTCAAAATCTCTGCTGCCAGGACCCAGAATCTTCAGCTTGCCTCTCGTCCATCCAGTGGTTCACTGTACCTCAAGCAAAGCTTATAATTTCTGGATGCAGCCTGGCTTATGGCTTACATTCTCTGAAGTTCCAGCTAAAATCACAAACGACTAAATCTTTGGTGTTAATTCCAAATAGTTCTTCAATCTACTTGTTGGTTCTTGTTCTCACAGCACTGGGTTTCCAGTCGTCAAGTCAAGTTATATTATATCTGATCATTCCAAGCCTTTGAGGCCAGGTACCCCTAATAAATGTTTGGGTCCGTGCAAGTAAATGTCAAGAATACTGATGTTGAGAATGAGACAGAAGTTCCACATTTCCTGCCTAGGATATTTGGCCAATCAGCATACAGGAAGAGGGAAAATTGCCATGATGAGATGGTAGTTAGGCAGAATTTCCTACCCACTTTGAAACAAATGGGCATTCATCATTTATACCGTGGGATAGGTTCAAGACATTTTTATTGCATCTGGCTTGTGGTAGCATGAAATGTTTCCAGCATTCATGTGGTCTATAGTTTTCTCCCTGGCTTGTTCTTTTTTATTTTGCTTTATTCATCTCTATTTTTTTTCTTTTTTTTTTCCTCTTACAGCAAACAATAAAATGCAACGTCTTTCCTTTTCGCCGTGTTGGGAGCTGCCCGCCTTCAAAGAATCCAGCCTGGGTTTAATCAGCCCACACATTTCCTGGATTAAGATATACATAATTATTCAAGTCATACATATGCATGAGCTGTGTTGGTTGTATGCTGGCTGGAACATCACTGGGCTTTATTAACTATAGAAAGAGAGAAGGACAGGAAAGAAAAAGAGAGGTGAACAAAAAAGTAAGTAAAGAATGAATAGAGGTACATTATGTCTCAAGCATTTGACATTGTTGTTTTTTTTTTTTTTTTACTGTGCTCTCACAGACAAGTAATTACAGGGAAATACTATAAGTCTGGTTAAAAGTATACAGAAGAATCTTCACATGTTTAGATTCTTCAACACTGGAGCCCGAGACGAGCTAGTGTAATTTGTGGGTAGAAAAAAGAAAAAAAGATGTTGACAGCAATCTCAAAATGACACCACCACAAAAGTTCAATAAGACAAGAAAAACAAATAAATGCACAAAGTGTTTTCTCCCTCCAGCATGTCTAGTAATGAGAGAGTTATGGAAACACAACATATCTCATATCTCCTGATGATATGAGAATATCATCACAAAGAAACAAAAATAATTTTTCTTCCATTTTTTTTTTCTTAGGGCGTGCATACTTGCAGAATAGCCAACTAGCAAGAAAGGAGTTTAATTTAGCACACTAATAAGCTAATCAAGCTCATTCTTATGCTAAATCATAATCACAGCTCTTAAAAAAAGTAATATCAGTAATATTGTTTCCACTGCAGTAAGCTTTTCAAGGACTTTCAAGAAACTCAGAAACTCAAGGTGTTTAGTATATTAAAAAGGAGTTCTAGGAATATTTTAGATGGAATCTTTTTAGAGACTCAACATTTCCGAATAACCCAGAGCCCTAACTTTATAATACTATTGATGCTAATAATAATACTAATAATAACAACAATCATTGCACTTTTCTGCAATGTATGTAGGACAGAAAACGGCTTTTTCTTCATCATCTTCTTCTTCATAAGAGTCTCCAGTCATGTTGGCTCTATGTCAAAAGCTCCGAAGAAAGGACTGTTAAAGATTCGGGGACATTTTCATTTCCGTGAGTGGCACATCAAAATCATGTTAAAATGAGTTGACTTGCTTGTGGTTAGCAGTGATATAGCCTTGAATGGTAAAATAGTCTTTTCCTGCTTCTCCTTGATAGTTTCTAGTCGCTTGACTTTGTGACATCACATGCCTCAATCACCTCTAACCTGAATACATATACAGTGGAACCTTGGATTACGAGCATAATTCCGGAAGCAGGCTTGTATTCCAAAAACACTCGTAAACCAAGTAGAATTTTCCCATAAGAAATAATGAAAACTCAAATTACTCGTTCTACAGCCCAAAACAATAAATACATAAAAATAATTAATACAATATATAAAGTAAAAATAAAACAAATTAATCTGAACTTAACATTTTTTAAAAAGTTAACATAAATCCAGACAGATAAGTGTTTTCGTTTGTGCGCCCAGGCGCCATGTTTTTGTATGTGTGTGTGTGTGTGTGTGTGTGGAATTAGCCCCGCGCCTCGTCTTAAAAAGTAAAACTCCTCCTCCCTCCCCACACCTCGCTTTTTAAATTTCACAACCAACATACACAATGCAAACACTGTTTTAACGAAGAAAAAAAAAAGAAATCTCTCTAATGACACTTGTGTGAGCGCATACTAACGGTATCACTGCTGTGAAGTAAAAAATTTAAAAATAACAAATGAACCAGCAGCTTACCTTTGAAAAGAATCGCGACAGAGCTGAGTTTTCTGTGTAAATAAAGCGTGTGTGTGCAGCCGGGGAGTGTGTGTGTGTGTGTGTGTGTGTGTGTGTGTGTGTGTGTGTGTGTGTCAGTGTGTGTGTGTCAAATTACGCACGCGTGCACACACATAAAGTCACATGAATAAAGTGTGTGTGTGTGTGTGTGTGTGTGTCGGTGTCGGTGTGTGTGGGGCACAGTGTCAAAGAGGGAGATGTTGATTATACCAATAAGAGACGAGCACTAGTCGCAGCAGGGGAGACGATTACCCATAATTCCCGCAGCGCAAGACAGAGAAAAATCATTGGCTCAGTTGTGATCACTTGCCGCTCGGTGTCCAAAAAAGAGTCGCATACATGATAAATGATACTCGGCGCTCGTAAACTAAGACTTGCTCGGTTTCCGATTAAAAATGTATTAAAAATCTTTGCTCGGTTTGCGGAACACTCGTAAACCACGTTACTCGCAATCCGAGGTTCCACTGTACCACACCAACACTACACTATTTACCCACAAAGTTCCGATTACACCTCATGATTTGATGAGACTTGATGTGATTACAGAAACCTGCATCCCTGCGTTTTGGTTACCTGTAATTACTGAAGCTCAGAACCTGCTGTGCACTTCTGTAATAAACCTCACCATAGACAATGTAACGTAGCATCTATTAGAGTTCACTATTTAGTAGCTTAATGCACAGGGTGGGATTTAGCATGTTGTTTATGCTAATGATTTATGCTAAGTTGTGCTCCAGTAGTGACAGGTGGAAAAACCTACCGCATACACAAACCACATCACATCACAAACCACAAACCACCTACAAACCACAGTAATGCATCCTCAAAATAACACTTTTTACAACTTTCTCTTTAAGTTATTAGTAGCTGCTTACGTTTCAAAACATTGAGCATGCTGAAGAACTTCGCCCAAATCTTCATGATGAAGGTTCTACAGGTTCAGATTCAGGCAAGTTTAAGAACGTGGGAATGGCCAGTTGGTCTTAATACACGTTTTTAGCTCCTCTGCTATTATGCTATCCTGTAACTACGGCCATTTCACCTCATTTAGACTTACCTGATATCAGTTAAGGGAATATATATATTTGTATTTTTTTATTGGGGTTTACAAAGTACACCACTCTCACTCATTCTCTATATCGCATATCATGTTCAGGGTTGTGGGAAGCCTGAAGCCTATCCCAGGAGACATGTCCATCACAGGGCACACAAGAACACACACACCACGGGCAATTCGGGAACGGCCTATTAACCTAATCTGCACGTCTTTGGACTGTGGGAAGAAACCGGAGCGCCCGAAGGAAACCCACCAAGCGCGGGGAGAACATGCAAACTTAGGGTTTGAGGTGCCTGTGCTATAACCAACATGCCACCGTGCTGTGGCTCAAACAACGCCAGTGCAACAGAACTTATGACTGAGTGTAATTTCATTCCGAGTAACCTCCAAGATGGAAAGAAGAAATACAAGAAGAGGAAAAAGAAAAAAAAAACTGATTGAACAGGAGTGACTTCCCAGCCACAGCGTCCCATTTCTGAGCCTGAGCTTCTCTTAAAGTCAACATACAGAGAGCGCTGGCTGAGACAGGAAATGACATGTCATTAAGAATGTGTCTGGAGTTGAGGTGCTGAAAAAGTGCGAGCAAGAGCATGTGGGAGAGCGAGAGAGTGAGAGAGAGAGAGAGAGAGAGAGAGAGAGAGGGAGGACTGTGCTGGTTGGAATGGGTCGGCTGGGGATCTAATAAAAGCATGGCAGCCATAGCTAATGTGATTCCTCTTGCGTGAGTCAGTGGCATATAAATATCCAGAGAGGCCCCTCTCTCTCTCTCTCTCCCTCTCCCTCTCCCTCTCTCTCTCTCTCCCTCTCCCTCTCTCTCTCTTTCTGTCTCTCTCCCTCTCTCTCTCTCTCTGTCTCTCTCTCCCTCTCTCTCTCTCTCGCTCCCTCTCTCTCTCTCTCTCTCTCTC
>JAAGKR010003264.1:0-77326 GCA_011419295.1 Clarias macrocephalus
CGGACCGCCCCAGGAAAGGAAGACCAAGAGTCACCTCTGCTGCGGAGGATAAGTTCATCCAAGTCACCAGCCTCAGAAATCGCAGGTTAACAGCAGCTCAGATCAGAGAGCAGGTCAATGCCACACAGAGTTCTAGCAGCAGACACGTCTCTAGAACAACTGTTAAGAGGAGACTGTGTGAATCAGGCCTTCATGGTAGAAGATCTGCTAGGAAACCACTGCTAAGGACAGGCAACAAGCAGAAGAGACGCGTTTGGGCTAAAGAACACAATAAAGAACACAATAAAGAAAACGCTTTGAATGAGAAGGTGTGTCCAAACTTTTGGTCTGTACTGTATATATTTTTATATGAGAGAGAGAGAGAGAGATCATAAAACCGAACAAGGTATGGTTGCATAAATTAAAACAGCAGGTTGTTATTCTTTCGGCTGCTCCCATCAACAGGTCGCCCAACTTGGCACAGGTTTTATGCTGGATGCCCTTCCTGACATGACCCTCCCATTTTATCTGAGAAATCTACTGCTGAGCCAAGAATGCCCTATAAATAAACACAGTAATAAAAGTTGTAAATCATTTTTTTTAAACTCTGGGGTAGCTCAGTGGTTAAAAAATTGGACTAATGATCAAAGGGTCCCAGTTTCAAACCCCAGCACATTTAGTGGTTACTTTTGGTCTCTTGGTTGTTCCTGAAATGCCCAGGTGTATAATGAGATAAAAATATAAGTCGCTCTTGGAAAGGGTGCCTGCCAAAATGCTGTAATGTAAAAGTAAATAATTTCCATCAAAGTGGTTTTATATATATATATATACTAGCATTAGTACCCATCGTTCGTAAAAAATAGTTATAAGGTTAAAGTTACAAAAAAGCTGTATGTCACAACCCTCTCTCTCTCTCTGCCTAACTTATTAATACAAAGAAATAACATTTTGTATGTATCTTATGCCTTTTTTATGACTTTTTTTTATGAATTTAAGTTGTACTTCTTTCATCAGTCAAATACACTCCGTGTTCGATAATCACAGAAGAGAAATCGAAGAAGCACTATAGATCGGGTACAGATTAAGGTTTACCCCAGGAAGGTCAAATTCACTTATACCACTTTTTGCATATAAAAACAATCAAAACATTTAGAAAATACATGTTCTTACATACAAATTCAAAGTATTACACCTCACCTAACCATAATTTATGATTCTTCTTGGCACCGGCTGCTATAAATCGAAATTGAAAGCATCTCTGGTTTCTTCTTGATACCGTCCTTCACAACAGCCGCATAATGGGCTTTTATAAAGCTGCAGATAATTTTTTTATATGGCGTCGTATACTTTATAACCTGTTGCCATATGATGTTTTTTCCCTCTCGAAGTCAGGAGTGGAATCTCGGTGATGCAAGGAGGTCAGCTGACCATGTTTAAAAAGGCAGATTGACTCATAAAGCTGGTGAGGCCAATGCAATACTCCAGCACACACTCACACAGTATACAGGACCTGGGACTATACATCCATATATATACATATGAAAATATTTTGCATATAGTTGTAAATGCAGTGTCTGTTTTGTATAAGACATATTTGGGTTTAGTATATTAGTTTAGTTTAGTTTTGTGTCTTTCGTGTTTTGTTAACACCAGACGAGATGTTTGTATAATCTCGGTTAATTAATTAATACAAGCATTACAAACGTTACAAACATTCTTGTGACCCATGGTGCAATGTCTTCACTGAATCTTGCACACACACACACACACAAAAAAAGTAAACCCGCTTCGCTTGGCATTCCACTGACATAAACAAGTTTGTCTACTTTCCTAAGCTGTGGCGTGCTTTCTGATTTTGACAGCTTGTAGGTGCATTACCGTCCATACAGGGTAAACTATCGCTTTTGAATAGCTCTGCGAAGAGACGCCCTCCTCAAGGGAAAAAGCATTATATTCAACCAAAAATGTGCTAGACGTGATGTAATCTGGCACATAACTTTTCTTAACATTCCTTATACTCAACATTTTGATTTCACTTATGGTGCAGGTTTAACTTCGGGCAAATACTGAAGGACTGGTAAAGTTTCATTAATTCTGTACAGCCAGTTTTGCATGATGCTATGACAAAATATGGTTGGACAGACATACAGACATACGGACATACAAACATGCAGAAATCCATTTTTCTGAGACTTGTTTTAGGTCCTCCAATGTATGAAATGTAAAGATATCATTGAATGAGTGAGACAAAACCTTTCTCCTATATATATATGTTGTCCTAGGTTAGAGTTCCAGGGACTTTTTATGTCCTTCTGCAGAACAGGTCTTTATTTTTACGGGAAGCTATTAAGCGTCCCCAGAGTAATCCAAGTAGAATAATCTATACGGTAGCTAAGAGTGCATAATTATCTAAGTGAAACCCTTAAACAGTCAGCAAGGTGGCATAGTGGTTAGTCCTCTGGCCTCGTACTGTACCTCCAGGATTGAGGGTTTGAGTCCTGGCTCGTGTCTGTTTGTGTGGAGTTTACATGCTCTCCCTGTGCTTGGTGGGGTTCATACTGGTACTCTGATTTCCTCTCTCTCACTCCAGTGACATGCAGATTAGGTTACGTGGTGTTTCCAGACTCCCCACAGTGTATAAGTGTGTATGATTCTGCCTCATCCAGCGTGCTGATAGGTTGCTTCCTGCTTCCCGTGACCCTGAACAGGATGAGCTGTGTAGAGAATGAGCGAGTGAACCCTCGAACAATGCTTGAAGGACATTTTTTTCCACCTTAGTGTAGACAGAAATATTAACTATTACACATATTGATGCATGATTGATGAAACATTAATAGCATGACTTTTATTAATATCAACAATTACTATTAATTATAGGGCATTGTATACAGTACCTTATAATCAGTACTTAATAATGCCCCATCGCTTGCAGTATGTATACAATATATTACAACGAGTGCATTAATATAATATAAAACGATTGATTTTTCTCACAGCGAGGAAAAAAAGACACCTTTTGACCAATGAGATTTGAGAATTCCACAGCACTATGATCAGACGTAATCTCCTCTTTGATATCTGCCTATATCATTCCTCAACCCATACACCTTCCACGAGCAGCTTCTGAGCTCTGACTTGGAGGCACTGCTGTGTTGCTGTCACTCACTTCCCATAAAGCCTTGTTCGGAACCGTCTCAGCGCGATCAACACACACACACCTGGCCGAGCGCTGCAATCGATCCTCAGCAAGCCGAGTAGAAAAACATGTCTGACAAGTGTGAGTTACTCGGCCTCTCTGTCTGAGAGCAGCTCGCTTTCTCACGTTCTGTCAGCCTCTCTCATCCTCGCTCGCTCTTCTCTCCCTCCATCTCTTTTTTTCCCCCTCATTCTCTCTCCTCCCTATCATTCTTGATCAGTATCACCTCTCACATCTTCTTTCCTCTCCTCACTATCGCAGGTATCTGTTCTCAACCTCTCCTTGTTTCTTCCCTCTCTCTATCGCTCTGCTTTCCATAAAATCCTCCTCTCTATCTTGCTATCACACGTCTCTCCTCATCAGCGGGTTAAAGGAATACTCTAACCTTTTCTAATCTCATCTCTGTCAAGCACATCTCCAGTGCGTGCGTGCGTCTGTGCATGGGCGCGTGTGTGTGTGTGTGTGTGTGTGTCTGATTACCACAGACAAAAACATCTGGTATGTCTCGCTGCACGAGAAGTCAAAAGAATAGGGATAACAATAGAAATCTAAGGGCCGTTGTTTCTTAATTCCGACTGGTCAGAAAGCGTTAACGTGAAATTCAATTTATTTACCATCAGCTCGGAGATTAGTGATGTTTTGCAGACGTTCCACAAGTTTCATTTAAACTTGAATTTGTTTATTAATTTCATAATGTAATCATTGGAACATTGTGGTACTACACAGTATACTTTACCTCTTTACATTTAGTGTTTTACGTTTTACAGATTAAAACGTAATCAACTACTTAACGTATGCTACCGTGCTGCCGAATACTCATATCAAGACTACTGCTCTCATATCAAGTCAGGTATTAAAGTCACACAGGTTAGGTTTGCGCTATGGCAGAAGGCGAAACTAATCGCTCGAAAAATACAGTATGATTATCTTCCTGATCTCTCAACAGTATTGAGAAATTTGATTCCTAGCAATTAATTTAAAGCATTTCAATGAACACTATCCAATCTGGTTACTCCAGTTATGACAGAAAGCATAAGGGCCGCACGATTCTTGATAAAATGTAAAATCACGATTTTTCTCCATGGGAACTGAGATCACGATTCTCTCGCACCATTCTCATTTCTTCAGCCAAGACATGTAATGCAAACAAATGCAAAAAAAGTTCTGCCTACACAGGACTTTCAATTATCGTAACAAAAAAAGTAGCTTTCCTTATTTTCGAAGCCTTAATAACATAACATAATATGTTTAACATAATCAGAACGCTATAAATAATAAATAATATCAGTAATACATTTTGGATACTCAGCAAACTCCAGTACTTAATCATCACATGCATTAGTTTATATCCTTATTGTTTTATTAGGGTAGACAGAAATATTAATATTAATATAGAAATATTAATATTAAGATTAATGTCACAGAGTTTGTTAGGTAGTTAGAAATAGTTTGAAATGAAATACAGTGTGGAATTTATTGTTGTCTAAGTTTTTATTGCTCTTGGCATGTGTGTAGCAGCTAGAAGCAACGCATCAGGTTTAATTACAGTAAGCTATTAGCATTAGAACTGTACATGCCTATCCCTGATCAGACTTGTCTGTGTGTGTGTGTGTGTGTGTGTGTGGGTGGGTGGGTGTGTGCAAGGAACATTTACCTTATTCTGATAAAAATAATAATATAAACAGCCGCATACAATAATATACGTATTATAATATAATATATTTATACAGTATATAATAATATACTCGCTGCCAAACACAAGAACAGGAGATACAGGGTTACACTGAAGGACACAGAGAGCATCAAAGGAGCCAATCGAAAACAGAACTACCTCCCCTTCAGATTCTGATTGGCTGGTGTTTGCCCTCCTCTAGCCTCTGATTGGCTAAAATTGAGCGAGTGCTAATATCGGAATGTCTGGCCTGATTGGTGTATTGATTGTTTTGTTTTTTTTTTACACTGTGTAAAATGTAGAATTGTTGTTAAGTAAACAAGCGAGCATGTGAATGCAGCGTGATCTGAATGCAATAAATGAATGAATCGCCGTCATTCAGAAATGAGATCATATTAAAAAATATAGATATTTAGCTGTGATTAATTGTGCAGCTCTAGAAAACATGCTTTTTTCCCCCACTGCTGGTGAAGCTGTTTTTAGGGGTAGTAAGGAAATCATACTCTTAAAACAAAAACTTCACTAAAGTTAACATTTTAAAGTTCCGTTTATTGAAATTTCCTAAAATAAAGAAAAAAACATCACCACGTCAACACTTGTACACTTTTCCCCTAATTTTCCATAATGCCGCGGCTCTCTTGGCAGGCTAACCTGCAAGCAGCTACATAGCGGATTTTCAAATAGGCAGATCTGTGGCCAGCCTCGGTTGCCAGACATCTATAGATAGATACAACAATAGATTAGATGTAGCGCATCAATATTAGCGCGTGTTACGGCCAATCACGTTATAAAAAAGTGATGCACACGAGTATTCAACCAGACGGAGTTGTAAAACTGAGTAAACATTTGTTTATACTATATAGTCGAAAAAAGGAAAACAATATGCTCTGGAGACTCCTTCCATAAATTCTAAATAATCTCAGGATAAAAGAAACCAAAATCGCCATAGCAACAATTATACTGTACACACCCCTATGCAGAGCTCCAGATGCAGAGTGAAATATTTTCAGAAGCTCCTATTTTTACATTTTCGTTTTAAGTTTTTATCCAAACAGTTGCCGGTGGCAATCGTCCACCACAAAAAAAAAAAAAAAAATCTAAACAGCATGCAGCGATCATTAATACTGTGATAGACACTCTCTGCTGTGTCTAACCAGTAAGAGAGTACAAGAGTACACATGATAGGACTGTGTCCAGTTCATCAGACCATTCGTCTATAGTTTGTTCATGAACGTTTCTCAACAACTCGCAGTATTGAATGCGCCTGTACTGTCATGCCCCGTCTATAGCTGGTGAAGTAAATTCGAAACAAGATTTAACATTTATTGAACATTTATGTTATGTTTGGTAGTATTTTGATGAGTTTGCAATGTATTAACTATTACAATGACTGACTTTTTAAAAATTCTTAGCAGCTTTTAAATCTCGCCCCCAACGCTGTGCAAACTATCACCTGAGGCGTAGCTTAGCTGGCTAGCTAGTCGAAGTTAGCTATTGTTAGTCAAGGACTTCTTCTCACTCACTGCCTCCTCTACATCAGATGCCACAGAGACTCGCATCCCGTCATTCCGGCTGACCTCAATCGCCATCCAGGCATCTTCCATGTTTCCACGGCGACACTTCAAATCAGAGTGGCTGTATGAGCTCATCTGGCTGCGTTATGAAAAGAGATTTTGATTTGCCTCCTAAATATTTAGGAGTTAGGAGCCAAAGTGTCCTAAAGATTTACGTTTGGAGCTTTGTTATAGATGAGCTATATGAGCACATTCATATGAACCTGTGATTTGCAGACAGACTAAAATCAGAGCTGCTGTTTCTAGGAAATTAATCAATACCTTAACAGCCGGTCGAGAATTCAGCAGTTTTTTACTTTCTTTCAGCTGCTCCTGGCAAGGATTCGCCACAGTGAACCATCCATTCCACACACAACTTGTCACAGGTTTTACACCGGATGCCCTTACTGACAAAAAAAGGAATGCGGTGGCTGGGTAGCAATGGGGTGTGGCAACCCACCAATTCCCACCATTCTCAGAACGACAACCTAGCGCCTTAGCCGCGTGAGCCACCACTACCCAGCTTTTTCACTCAGTAAAACAATTGTTGTGTTGCTTCTTTAAACATAATGAGGAGTAATCTCTCGACGTCTAGTTGTTGCAATGTTTTGGCACCCGACAGGCCCAGGTTGTAAAATGCAGCACAGATGCTGCACAATGGGTCTCAGAGTCTGACAGTTCGCGCGTACTGTTTCTCAGGCTGAATCCGTCCCAGATCCAAAGCACAGCAAATTGTGTTGGCCATTTTTATTATTAATTCATTTATAATGACACATCATCTGTTATACTGACGTGCGTAACACTGAATGAAATCCCCCACAGAGCTCATCTGCAAAATGCAAACAGCGCCATAATGTATTTTGTTTATATTCAGCAGTGTTAAGATAGCTGTTTAAAGCCAATATTTATTCCCTTTCCATCTCTCTCTCTCTCTCTATTTTCGTCTCTCTCAGGAACCGCTCCATCTCCCCCCCCCCCCCTCCCCCCCAGCCCATCCTTCACCTAGCCGCTGTGCATCTCTGCGACGTATTTACAGAAGCACACGCCACAGAGGACCGAGCTCACAATGCAGGCGATGCGCCATCTCGGAAAAAAAATGTCAGCTTGGATCACAATCTCGTCATTCATCCTTACCGCTGCCTCTCTCCATCAGACACACACACTCACACACAAACATAGAGATGTACATGCTCTGTCTGTACCTCCGCTCTTGATTTTTGGGCCATTACATCACCTACAGCAAAACAAAACATAATCTCACGTCGTTCTCCAGATTCCTATTATTTGTTTGGCTACTGCTGTGGCCCTACTCATTTACTGATGTTACATTAAAGTAAAAGCATTAAATTAAAAAAAAAAAAAAAAGTAAGTGAATTGCAGAAAAGAAAGGTGTCCTTGAGTCACCCTTTTTGCAGGAAAAAACTTGGGAACTCTTTTTTTTTTTTTTTTTTTTTTTGTGGTGGTGGTTTAAGTTTAATAAAAATATTGACAACTGACATCATGTCCTTAAATTATAAAGAAAAAGAAAAAAAGTGCAAACATCTTCTGTTTTTTGCTCAGTTTCAGTTGTGGGTGGAGGCCAATTTCAGGGCCAGCAAAAAGACTAAAACAAAGGAGCCACTCAGATCACTTACATGGCAACATCATGACGTACAACGTAATAATACTAATGTATTTTATCTCTTTTTTTTTTCTTATGTTAACCAGAACCAAATACATCTTGAAGCTCTAATATGCATGTAATTCTTTTGATTTTCACTTCCACTAGGTGGCACTAGTAACACACAACAGTTTCATGTGGCGGCTAGTAAGGGATCGACAAGCATGAGTATAGGTAGTCCCCGACTTACGAACTAATTTTAGCAAATACAAAGTAGCTCAGGTGTATTGTACAAAAAATAGACACTGGTGCACCAGAGGCCAATATTTACAATTATATACAATATTCTTAATGTGTAAGTGAAAATATAAAATGTAGTCCGGTATGTTGTATGTGTGTGCGTGTGGGGGTGCGTTTGAAATGAGTCACCGGTTTCAGTGAATCAGTCCGGGAGAGGGATAATAAAAAAATTGACTGTACTGATGGTGAATAATCGGTGTCCTGAGCAGGACTTGAACTCTAGTCACTGCAGTGATTATTATTGGTACCCTAGTAAATATGTGCAGATTACAAGAAATGTCACAAACACCATATTACAGGTTGGGATCCAAGATACACCTTTTGGTTGGTAAAAAACAAACATAAAAAAAAAAAAAACAGAGGTAACATTACAACATTAAGAGATGCGTGACATAAGATATATGCACTGTGCGTGGGAAGCTGTTGCATGCGTCCCGATCTCTAATCAGAATCTTGTTAGAAACTTAAGGGAGCATGGAAGTGTTCAGGTGTTGTGGGAATTGGCATAAGTGCTTGGATTAAAGGTTAACATTTGGTTCTGTATTTGCAGCATCGTGTTTGACTTGTTCATTCAGAGACATTCTAACTTACAAAAACGATATTGTTCCAAGGCTGAAGGTCCACGCAGAGTCGTTACAACTACATTACAACGCTTAACCAGTGGTGGGGTTCCTGCTGGGTTTGCTTCTTTTTTTTTCATGTTTGTCTGACAAGCTTTCATATTTTAAGCCAAAAGGTATAATCATAAAAAAAAAATTATCTCTCATGTTTACTGATGATCAGAGAAATACAAACAGTGAATCGTCCCACTGCGGTTATACTAAATATAAGTACTCTTGGGTCGATTCCTGTACAATCAAATTAGTCAAGTGGAACTAACTCTTGTACAAATAAGACTTTTGCAACAAGGGTCTCCTCTGATTGTCTCGGGACAGCCAGGCAAAATCTATTGTTTTGGTTATACACTAATGGCATTGGATATTTCGCTTCATTTTCTAACTATTTGTGTTAAATAATGCAGAACATAGCGCTTGTTGAGGGAGGCCGTGTATTTTTGATGTAGGCAAAAGTATTGGAACAGATCTTTAACCTCTAAAGCGTATCATTTGCTTACAATAACTGCATCATCAAATCGTTGCATTTTTCTTTCGAGCACACACCATCATGAGTTACTTCCTCAATAAATATGAGCGATGCCATTCCAGAGGCAGCCATGCAAGCCCACGCCATGACAATACCACCTCTGTGAGATTTGGATCATAAGTCTTTTTTTTTTTTTTTCGCTTTCTTTCCTTGAATTAACAAAAGTTGGTTCCAATTATTGGTTCCAGCACTTTTGTAGATGATCACCTTCATTTTTGTTGTAAATCCCAGTACGGCCTTCGATTCTTTCAATCTTGTTAAATGGTCTACATATTTCTGCCCTTGAAGTCTATCGAAGCTGGATTGTGATTTGTTACAACGTGTTTCCATTGACAGACATGTTTGATGTCTGATTGTTTTATAGGACATTCCAGTCTTTATGCTGGTTTAACCTCAGATCTCAAACCAAGATTAGATAATTAATTAATCAAACTGTTTGATCAGGCTGTACCTGAACAGCAAGAAACACCTGTCAGCGGCATGTTCCAATATTTTTGATCACTTAAAAATGAGTTGCAGCAAACAGATAAAAAATAATAATAAAAATTATCAACTCTATTTGTCAATTTATATCAGTCTGTGGGTTTTACAAAAGCTTTCGTATTAAACTACTGTATACTACAAGTACAGTAAGTCCCTACAACATACAAATGAGTTTTGTTCCAAGAGCTCCAATTTGTTCTTAAGTCCAACAAACACTGTATAGTTACTAGGATGCTAATACAATTGGCTATACACAGAATAAAACTAACATTTTCCATGAGCTTGTCCTTTAAAATAGTCCTGATGGTTGATTTGTTTCGTGTTAAAAGAACGTGAAATGTTCTTCATCTACCATCGTTATTGCTTGGCTCTTCTGGCTGTATTAGGTCCTTGTGACTAAATCTTATACTGTAACTCCAATTTAACCTCGAATTGTCTGCACATTATTTACTGAAAAGTAATGGGGTTTTACTTGTGTTTTTCTTTCTTTCTTTCCTTTTTTTTACCCAACAGCAACAATATATATATATATTTTTTTTTTATCTTAACCCCAAACATCTTCAGGTTATAGTAAAAATAATCGCTTAGATGTTCCAATACTTTTGGAGTAGACCGTGCAATCATGTAATATTCCACATGTTAATTGCCACAGGTGACTTTAGGTAGTTACTGTATATTGAAATGTTTTTAAATGACTATTAAGTTTATATGTTTAGCATTAGCAGATAACCTAGACAGGTATTTACAGCGTACCTCTACTGGGATGTTCTGGTCTCCATAGTACAGACAACATGGGCAACAATAACATGGGCTCACAGACAATTAAATGAGGGAGAAATCAACAATTAAAAATCACATTTTATATTAATGTATACTGTCTGGCCAAAAAAGTCACATTCCATGTGACTAAGTCTAAGATTTCATTCAGTCAGCTTGAGTTTAATTTGATTACAGCCCACAGTGTGGTGGCCAGCTCATGTGTGAAAACGATTCCTTCTGCTCCCAGAGCCACTGGAATATCTCTGTGCCATCGGAGAAGAAAAATAAAATGACGTAATACCCTGGTCTTTAGTACATTCAGGTCACCAGCTGACTTCATTTTATTGCATCATAACATTGCTGAGTCTAGACCTGACCAGCCACGGACTATAACACTGCCGGCTTGTACTGTGGCCACTTAGCATCGCCTCATGCGCTTCCCTTCTTACGCTAATCACTGGAATAGAGTTAATATGGACCATGTGATCTTTGTTTAATCTGTAATTTCAAATGTCCTTAGTTTTTTAGGCCTTAATTTTCTTTGCTTGATGCAGGCCAAAAATAGCCCTTTTTTTTCTTTTAGCCAGGCAGTGTATTTGATCTATTGCAATAAAACTGTTTTTCATGATGGGTCTGTATCTCAAGTCAAGTCAAGTAGTCAAGTAGGCTTTTCTTGTCATTTCAACCATATACAGTGCAGTTCAGTACAGTAAAACGAAACAACGTTCCTCCAGGACCAAGGTGCTACGTACATGCAACATAAATTTAACAACATAAACTTAAAACACAAATGACCAGAACTAGCTAGCTAACTAAGAGACCTTAATAGCTGACTAGCTCAGATTTACATTTTTTTTGTTTTTAAGTCAAAAAGTATGTCACAAAAGTGAGTACGCCCCTCTCATCTCTGCAAATATTTAGTTATATCTTTTCATAGGGCAACACTGCATAAATTACATAAATTGACACAATGAAAAGTCGTCAGTGTAAAGTTTGTATAGCAGTGTAAATTTATTGTCCAATCAAAATAGCTAAAAATACAGCCAATAATAGCTGAACCCCTGGGAACAAAAGTGAGTACACCCCTAAGTGAAAATGTACAAATTGAGCTCAGTTCGTCATTTTCCTTCCCCTTTGTCATGTGACTCATTAGTGTTACACTGTCTCAGGTGTCACCATATAGCAGGTGGGTTAAATTTGGTATAAAAGCTCTTCCACTCTCTCAACCTGGCCACTGAAAGTTCAACATGGCACCTCATGGCAAACAACTCTCAGAAGACCTGAAAAAACGAATTGTTGCTTTACATAAAGATGGCTGAGCCTATAAGAAGATAGTAAACACTCTGTAACTGTGCTGCAGCACAGTGGCCAAGTCCATCCAGCGCTTTAAGAGGACAGGTTCTTCTCAGAATAGGCCTCGTCATGGTCGGCCAAAGAAGCTGAGTGCACGTTCTCAGCGTCAGATCCAAAGATTGGCTTTGGAAAACAGACGGATGAGTGCGTCAAGCATTGCTGCAGAGATTGAAGGGATGGGAGGTCAGCCTGTCAGTGCTCAGACTGCACGCTGCACACTGCATCAAATTGCTCTGCATGGTTGTCGTTCTAGAAGGAAGCCTCTTCTAAAGATGATGCACAAGAAAGCTCGCAAACAATTTGCTGCAGACATGCAAACAAAGGACCAGGATTACTGGAACCATTTCCTGTGGTCTGATGAGACCAAGATAAACCTATTAGGTTCAGATGGTGTCAAGCGTGTGTGGCAGCAACCAGGTGAGGAGTACAAAGACAAGTGTGTCTTGCCTACCATCAAACATGGTGGTGGGAGTGTCATGATCTGGGCCTGCTGGCATTGAGGAGCTACAGTTCATTGAGGGAAACATGAATTCTAACATGTACTGTGACACACTGAAGCAGAGCATGATCCCCCCTCCCTCCGGAAACTGGGCCGCAGAACAGCGTTCCAGCATGATGATGACCCCAAACACACCTCCAAGATGACCACTGGCTTGCTAAAGAGGCTGAGGGTAAAGGTGATGGACTGGCCAAGCATGTCTCCAGACCTAAACCCCATAGAACACCTCTGGGGCATCCTGAAAAGGAAGGTGGAGGAGCACAAGGTGTCAAATGTCCAGCACATCCATGATGTTGTGATGGAGGAGTGGAAGAGGATTCCAGTGGCAACCTGTGAAGCTCTGGTGAACTCCAAGGCCAAGAGAATTCAAGCCGTGTTGGAAAATGATGGTGGTCACACAAAATATTGACATTTCACATTTTCACTTAGGGGTGTACTCACTTTTGTTGCCAGTGGTTCAGCTATTATTGGCTGTATTTTTAGTTATGTTCAGGGGGGACAATACATTTACACTGCTATACAAACTTTACACTGACTACTTTTCATTGTGTCAAAGAGTCATTTATGCAGTATTGTCCTATGAAAAGATATAACTAAATATTTGCAGAGATGTGAGGGGTGTACTCACTTTTGTGACATACTGTACAAAAAGAGACAACAATAGACAACAGACAACAAAGTGCAGGTGCAAATGTGCAAATAAAAGTGCACATATCTAGTGGTTGACTGAGGTATGTACAGATAGACAAGTTCGTAGAGTTGTCAAAGAGACAAATAAATACATATTGAAGGCATAATGAACGTGATTTCTTTTGGGGCAGAAGACTTTTCAGGGTGTGAAAGATTCACAGGAGAAAGTACAACTCACTCTTCAACCTGCAGGTTACAGCATTTATAATGCCTTACTGAAGAACGTTGTACACACCATATCTCCAGCACGAATGTTTGTCTTTTAAGCATAAAGAGTGCCATGCATTTGCATAGAGTACCATGCATTAGTGAATTATTGAATATAATACACATAGCACACGCAATTACCCAACAGATCATGTGCACCATCATGCACCTTGGCTGCTAACTGGAAAACGCCTGTATTCATCTCTAACATCAGCACCACCAATTTCACTACCGAGAAGAATCTCAAAGCAAATAATGTTAAAAAAAAAAAAATCACCTCTAAAAGATGAATGTTATGAAATTTCATTGTGGTGATGGAGTACTTTAATCCATGCATTAAAGAGAGGTAAATCAAAGTGATATAGAAATGTGGTTCTTATTATTCTCCTATTCTTCATTAGTGTGAGACGCTGATCGGTACAATAACAATCTTTCTCTCCCTCTCTCACTCTCTCTGATATATTTCCCGCACACCACACATACTGTAGCATTTATTATCACACTAGGAACTATTTATTGTCAGTACTTGAACATAACTGCGTGTCGCCAGCATTATATATTTGTATATAGATTACCATTAGTCTTAAAAATAACTGCTTGCACCCTGCGCTTTGTGGTTTCATCATGCCACCCCTGACCTACTCATGACACTGATTAATTCTTCCTGCTCAGAAGAACACCCAGAAGAAGCATATGCAAGTGCGTGTATAAGCAATATCAGAGAAACTGGTTAGTAAGCATATCCCCAACTTGTCTAATATAATTGCTCTTATGAGAGTTCATTTGCACCTTATGCAATATAACTTAGAACGGCTTATGTCTGTGGACTCCAGGCTGCATGCCAGCTGTAAGTAATGGTGAGAAAAGTAATGAAGTGAAATGAACGAGACAAACAGGATTGAGATACTTTCCTTTGCCGTAACAGGTTGTTTTCTTGTCTGCAGGTTGGAGTTTGGATATTTTGCACATCATAGCACCTTTTGGAAAAAGGTCATGACGAGTCCAGATCGACTGTATTCCAGAGCAATCGACGCATCAGGGTAAGTAGTGGCCACTGTACAAGCCTCTGGAGACAGTGTTGTGATCTGGGGTTGCTTAAGCTGCTCAGGTCTAGACTCAGTAAGGGTATGTGGCAATAAAATGAAGCCAGCCGACGACCCGAATGTACTGAATGACCAGGTTATCACATCGCTGCATTTCTTTTTCCTCCCTGATGGCACAGGATTCACGCTGTGAAAGAGTGGTTCTGAGGAATCATTCACACCACACCCACACATTGCATGCTATACTCAGAGCAAAATGCGATCAAACGGAGTGTTGGTGTGCAACTTCGTCTTCTTTTGGCCAGGCAGTGCATAAGGGGTCAAAGCATCACAGGCTTGAGACAAAAACAGGCATGATGCTGTTGCCAGAATGAAGGACAGGACAGCATGCTCGCTTCAAAACGTCATTATCAATACTGAAACAAACTGTACAAAGGCTTTGACTCGCTGTGGGCTTTGTACTGAATCATTTCAGATTCTACCAGATTGAAGGACAAAACCGTATGAATATTTATTAATTCATTCATGGATTTCCAGTAGCTGCTTTATTGTGCTCAGGGATAAGAGTGAAGTTATAAGTATGGAGTCTAATCCTGGGAATGCTGGCTGTGCAGCACCCCAGATAAGACACTCCACAATTTAGTCGTAACTAATTCCCACCCGCTCTCCCACATCAAGGCTACAACCACCAACCGTGTTTCCTCCGAGCTACTGTACATGTAGCCACCAACCTCATCATATTACACTGCTCGCTTATGCACTGTTGGGGGCGGAGTAAGACACTCTATTCACTCCGTCCACTTGCGTGAGCTCACAGGCGTCCGTGATTGGCTGTAGAGTAATGATGGATGTGAGAGCGCTAAGTGCAGCACTCTCCCCAGCGGGATTCGAGCTCACAATGTCCGGATGATAGGGCAAGTATTAGTACTTAGTACTTTTACAATAAATCTAAAATGTGAATTATTTTTTTAAAAAATGTTGATTATGGTGATTTGATTATTAATAGGGTTCCAGATGCATATATTTTTGGGGATTTTTTTTTGTTGTTGTCAAAAATATAAAGAAAAAGACCTGTTACATGTTTTAAGGGGCCAAATACAGAACAACACGATAATTTTATAACACACAAATAAATAAATCAAAATCATTATCAATATTGTTTTTTTTTTTTTTTTGCTTACAGATTAAAGGAAAGTATAGCATGATCATCCTTTCAAACATTTATTCACCCTTTTATTCATTATAACATAGCATAACAATACAATAGTTATGTTATAAAGTGACATAACTATAAATAGATTTTGGGCACGCAAAAGGGAGGCCATGTTGGGCATTTAAGCACCACAGATTAAAAACAAAAAGGTAAAGTTATTGATATATAGTTTAATAATGATCACAACTCACTGAGGCTGAACTCAGCCTTTCAAATGTGACAGGTTTTTTATCTCGGAAGCGCCTGTATCTATGTAGTTGATTGGAGCATGGCATATGTTTATTGTAGCGCTGGGGACTGTGTGTTCCCAATAAAAATGTAAGCAGCTTGTTATCTCTGAGAATATCAGTTGGTACTGACAGAGCACCTATTTGCCTTTTAAATGACATTCCCAGGGCGAGCTCGCTTTATATGCGCTGCTGTGAGGCTCTTCGCGCTTCTCTCAGCCTGCTGTTTTTGAATGCTACCCGGAGAGAGAGAGAAAGAGAGATAGAGAGAGAGAGAGAGAGATTCATCAATGACCTGTCTGTGGGACTATAACATCTCCCCATAGCTGTCTTTCCATCACACATGCACACAAAATATAACAGGACGGATAATACATGCATCTTTCTTGCTTCTCTCTGTTTTTTGTATACCACTCTTTTTTCCTGATTTTTTTCTTCTCCCTCTCTATCCGTGAGTTGCGTAATAAATACACTCGCCAGAGTTATCTTTCCTGCAGGGGAGGGACCGCAGTCACACTTAAACCTCCTCGGGGGGGAAAAGATGTCCTGCAGGAAATAAGAAACAGGGGGATGAGAACAGGTACGAGGAGATATAAAATAAATAAATAAATAAATAGATAACCAAAAAGGTGGAAATCTAAGTGCCCTTGTTCTGGCGGAGCCTATCACCTCGGAGCTCGTTTTCGATTTGCCGCGTGTCAGGATAGCAGACTGTCTCATTTACTGTCAGCACACACTCGATCTGTTGAGAGCGCTACAGCTCGCACCTCATCACCGACAGATGGCCGTGTTTATTCGCAGTGGGCCACGTAATGCGCTCTGACATTAGAAAGAGATTGTCAAAAAGACTGTTAGTTTAAAGGCTAATGTGTGAACCCTCTGTGGCTTTGATTGCAATATTTCTTCTGGCAGAAGTTAAAGAAATATGACAGCACTCCTGCATGTGTGGCTCACACTCTGTGCAATTATACTGGACATGAATTATGACATGTTTCCTGTGCAGAGAAAAAAAAACTAAAAAAAAAAAAAAAACTAACAAAAAAACTTTTTATGCCATAGTAAGTGTCTAAGGTCATTTGTTGAATAGTTTTGTTGAATTTGTGGTTCTTTTTCAAACGTCTGTGGTAATACATTAAGTACTTTAATGTAAAGAACAACATTGAAAATTATGACAATGAATCTTATGAAGACTTATCAATACTCTGGCTGTACGATATATTTTAATTAGCTTTTTTAAATGACAAATAGATAATTTTTCGGCTTTTCAACAAAACATCTGTCAACCGGCTTTCGTATTCACTCATTAGAAACGTTTTAGGCTGAGCTGCGAGCCACGAATGCACCGCGTTCTTCACTTCCTCATCAGAAGTTCATCTTTATCCTCGTAGGGTTGCTTTCAGGGGAACGAACAAGTGAAAGTCTGACAAAGCAAAATCAGGACTATAAGGAGGAGGCTTTAATACCTCAAAACAAAGTGTGGGCAGAAGTGTGTGGACGCCCTCGGATAGCAGTCCTCTGAGTTTAGGCTTCAGCTTTTCAATAAGCACATCACTGCAACGGGTACTGTTGATTGTTGAACCTTTTTTTTCCTCATAATGTTCCAATACTGGCCCTTGAAGATCCCAGAAAACTGTAAGCATCGGTTTTCCAGGTGATGGTTGACTTTTGAACTTTTTCTTGCTCTGTGATTGGGGATGTTTCCATTCCATCCTCAGGCTCAAAAACAATCGCTGCACTTCTTTCGTGCAAATCACAAGTGAGGCATCCGTTTTTGCTCACACTGCAGTTACAAATGAACTGATGTAACACATTCACACCTGCACAGCGGTGACTGGGGAGACAAAAGCCGTGAATGGAAAGTGCTGATAAGATGCGGCTAACAGACGTTTTTTTTTTCTTTTTCCGATTTTCTCCCTAATTTAGTCATGTCCAATTCCTCCCCGTCACTAGGGGGCTCCCACATTAAGGCTACTACTACCTCTCAGCCGGGAGGGCCGAAGACTATCACGTGTTTCCTCTGAACTACGTGACGGCAGCCGACCGCATCTTTTCGAACTGCTCGCTCACGCACCGTTGGAGGCGCCGTAACATACTCGGAGGACAGCGCTATCCGCTCCTTCCGCTTGTGTGAGCTCACAGACGCCCCTGATTGGCTGCAGAGCCGCGATTAATGTGAGAGAGCTCGTCCAATCAGCTCTCTCTAGACCTCCGGCTGTGAGAGGTTACAGTATCACCTGGGAATCGAAGACGTTTTAATAGAACTAGAATGTGGACATGCACTGAACAAACTGGTGGCCACGCCTCCATCACTATGCCCACTATGTCCACTGGCAGCCACGGTTTGTCTACTGGGTTTGACATGTTACGAGGCCCTGAAACTGGGTTAAACTGTGATAACTAAGACCACGCCCCTTATTATTAATTACATGCATTTCGATTATGTCTACTTTTATTAAGACTTGCTGAAACAAAGGTCATGACCCCTTCTTTCAGATTAACATGCACAGAAGCCACACCCCTTACCAGATCTAACATGCACACAAGTTATACACTTTTTCAATATTTAATTTAGGTTTCCACACAGTACTAGAAAAGACAGCTGCTTTTAGATTTTTTTTTTTTTCGTGGAAAGATGCTACCTGCCCTCTTCTACAAGCATGAGCTCACCCCAGCATAGCTTTACTGTGATTGACAAGGACGAGAGAATATGTCATGCTTCCCGCTCAGACATACTGTATGACTAATTTCACATAGCTGTGACATCATTCAAATTAAAGTGTACGATCTGGCAAAAAAAAAAAAAAAAGTGAACAGCCTCCTACTGAACTCTTCTGAATAATAATAAGAACTAGTAATAAAAATCTGAGTGTGTGAGTTGTGTTAGATTTGCAGTTTCATCCGAACAAAGTTTGGACTGTACACCCTGTTTCGGAATGTTTACACGTGTTTTGCATCCCAAGAAGGGGCGCAGAACCGTAGGCTCTTCTGTCATATTTACATTCCAATCTCCTATGCAGAAAATCCACTTTGCTGAGCTCATAAAAGATTTATCCAAGGTCGTTCAGGAAACCAGGCGGTGTGGGGGAGGGGGGGGGGTACTGAAATAACATATCAGACAGACAGACCGTATTTATATCATTATCTCACCCCTGCATGACCCCTCCATCGCCATGCTGCACTCATCACGATTCAGTGATCCTACTGCCGTCATGTGCACCACTACGATCATAAAATGAAAGTATTTCTTCTCCACTGATACACACACACACACACACACACACAGACTGTACCAGGTCATAAAAGAATGAAGCCCTTGAAGTTAAAGTTGAGGGGAAAAAACATAGCTGCAATATAATCAAGCATGTAAGATATGTTAATTATAGTTTCATTACAAGTAAAGGAACCGAAACCGGCTAGAATTTCTAATGAAGTCAGTTGATACAGTTCCCCTAAATAAACAAAAGTAAAGCCTGAGTTGGAATGAATTAATATGTTCGTTTGAATGCCGAAATGAAATGTAAAAGACAGGAACGCAAAGAATTTGCGTCTGTTTTCATTTCATTTTGTTTACTTCAGATGACTTTTAACAAGAATATGCAAACCATGGTAACCTGAGCCTTAAAAAAAAAAAAAAAAAACTACAACAACAACAAAACAAAAAAAACAAGTGGGCTGTGTTGGTTATTAAATATTAAACATTATAATTATAAAGTTATTTCAGAAATACTGCCTGCATAATAATTCCTTTCCAATAACAGCAGGTCAGAAAGTGTTTCATATGTTTTGTGAAGGTGAAGGCGTGGCCGAGCGAATGTTGGGCGGAGCTGGTAAAGGTGATGAGTAGAGAGCTACACCTGTGCAGGATTTACTTAGTGAGTGTTCTGAGTTTCAGAGAGTCCCGGCAAGGATAAAGGGGAAGAGATGAGAGAGAGCACAGCATAGCGCCAAGAATGTGTGTGTGTGTGTGTGTGTGTGTGTGTGTGTGTGTGTGTGTGTGTGTGTGTGTGTGTGTGTGTGTGCGTGTTTCAATATGCATAGTAAGATAGAATCGCTGAAAAGCAAAAGGTAGTGAAAGCAAATAAAAAGCCTGTTTAAGTTATTCTCACCATTATCACCCATTTCCTCATTTCCACTCCAATATACAGTACAGTAAGTATGCAAAATGACATAAATCCATATTTAAATATCTTGTTATCACTTACACTATAGCAGCTATAAAGACACTCTTTAAACATCTCAAGAAACAAGGGCATCTTCTTGACTTTCTTTCAACTGTACTCAAGCATACAGTAGTTTGTCATGTTACAGAGAAACGTCAGCATGCATGAATGTTACCCGTAACGATTAATCGCATTGTTTAAATCTTAAAGTGGAAAATTTTAAGGTGGAAAGCGGGTTATTTTTTCCTAACAGTTCCCACAGTTGTGTTCACTGTTGCTCCCCTGTGCTCCAGCTTGCTACATATTGATCACTGTGATTATTTTCTCTGTGTACAGTCTAGGAACCTCTGTGTAAATACTGCATGTCAGAGGTTTCCCCACCCTGTACACTGGGGAGCTAATGCCTATTTGTTATTCATGGTTATGGTAATACAGGTGATAGAAGTGCTTCAGTGGATCTTTCAGAACAATTCATTTGTGCGGCGTTCGGCTTTAAGCTGAGACGGAGGTCTGTTTGAACAAACGGAATTTTCTGCTATATTACATTGAGATTTTTTAATAGCAGATGTAGATGATGTAAGTCTCGAATAAGCACCAGGCAACCATTCCCATACAGTATGTTTGCAATTCTAAAATTCAACCAGATGATGAGTCTGATTAAATGTGACTCAATGTGACTGGAATAATGTTACTCAAATTTCTGAATGAGGCCACCCAAATAAAATGATATCGCCAACCAAATATAGCCAAACACATTAACACTAATCAACTCAACTATGGCCACCCACATTAACGCCAATTAACTCAAATATAGCCACACACATTAACTCAAATGAACTCAAAGATAGTCACCAAAATTAACTCAAATATAGACACACACATTAACTCAAATTAACTCAAAGATAGACATCCACATTAACTCAAATTAATTGAAATATAAACATCCACATTGACTCACATTAACTTAAATACAGCCACCCACATTAAACCTAAACATATCCACCCATATTAACTCAAATAGTCATCCAAATCGAATTCAATTACAGACGACAGCCAATTATTATTAACTATAATTATTTTTACTAATAATTATTAAATTATTTTGACTATAACCACCCAACCTAACTCAAATTTTCTCAAATAAGCCACCTACATTAACTCAAATGAACTCAAGTACAGTAATCCCAACTAAATCAAATGACTTAAAACATCGCCAACCACATTAAATGAAATTAGAAATAACCATTCAATATACCTCAAATATAACCACCAAAAATTGTTTGTCACCAAATTAATTTATGTTTATATAACCACATACCATTAACCTGTAACTTGAATTACAGCCAGAGGTGTTGGTATAAAAATAATAATAATAAATTCAACACCTTCTGATCGAACAGAAAAAACCCAGAATTCCAAAGCACAATAGTAGAAGAGAAAAAAATACTAGGCACGAAGCTAGAAGTTTATGGGAAAAGCACAATTATCCGTTTAAGGGGGGATTGGAGTGGGTTGTGAATGCCCCCTGTGAAATCTGCCCAGTGTGTCTGTGTTGAAGCTTTAATGGAGCAGAGGAGGGTCACGGATCATACAGCAGGGCAGACGACTGTCACCAGCACTCAGACTCAGAGCGGGGAAACCCAGCAGCCTGCAGCAAGACAGCGAGACAATCTGATACGGTAGGGCTGTTATTCAGGCCAAAACACACACACACACACAAACACACACACACACACACACACACACACACACACACACACACACACACACATGTACTGTAGTGACAAGAAAAGGCAGACAAAAAAGACTAGCTGACACTGCAGCTCATTTATTAAGTTGTATACAAGGAGAAGCATTTTAATGCTGAAATCTAGTTTGGAAAAATGTTTGTTTCATGATTTTTTTTTATCAAATCAAATGAATTACAATTAATAAAAGTAGGAGGAGTTTACTTGTCAGTAGTAGTCACTATGGGTCTTTGCCCATTTTGCTGTTTTTGACACGCCCTTTGATGGAGTTTTTTCCAGCAACACAAACAATAAATCATATCGAACTATAAATCATGTACCAGCCTGGTCATTTAAAGCTGATTGGCTTTTGAAAAAGGAGAGAATTTAGAATACAACATGCAGACAGTGTCCTGTATAGTTTTTCATTAATGACATACGAGCATGTGACATAGAGGAAACTTGCCACACAGAAAAGCAAAACCTTTACTGCATTTACTCTTATACAACTCTGTCTTGTCAGGGAAAACATTCAGAGAGGGATTTTTTTAAAGGGCCTGTCTTATGAACATTTTCAGTTTTTATCGTATCTGATTAGTGGTAAAGTGCTCGCCCTATCATCCGGAGATCGCTAGTTCGAATCCCGTGTGATGCTGTATCCTCTCGCAGCTGGGGGCCTAGAGAGCTGATTGGACAATCTCTTTAAAAGTTAAAAAAGTTGACAAAATTTAATTCACTAAATGAGCTCAGTTAATATTTGATGCCTGCTACAGGTCTAAAAAAAAAAAAAAGTTGAGACTTGGAGCAACAAAGCAAGAAATTTTGAAAAGATTCAGCTGGGAGAACATCTGGCATCAGGTCTGTAACATGATTAACTATCTCTCAGAAGTAAACATGGGCAGAGGCTCTCCAATCTTTGAAGGAGTGCGCAGAAAGATTTGTTCCACAAACAATGTTCCTCAATGTCAAATTGCAAAGGCTTTGAAAATCTCATTATCATAACATCATAAGATTCAGAGAAACTGGAGAAATCTCTGTGTGTAAGGGACAAGGCCTTTGTTGGATGCCCGTGGTCTTCTGGCCCTCAGACGACACTGCATCCCTCATCGGCGTTATTGTGTCATTGATATTATTAAATGGGCCCAGGAATACTTCCAGAATCCACTTTCGGTAAACACAATCCGTCATACCATCTGCAGATGCCAATTAAAGCTATATCATGCAAAAAGGAAGCCATGTGTGAACAGGTTCCAGAAGTGCAATCGTGTCCTGTGGGCCAAGGCTCATTTAAAGTGGACTGTTTCAAAGTGGAAAAGTGTTCTATGGTCAGACGAGTCCAAATTTGACATTCTTGGAATGTTGGAAATCACGGATGCCGTGTCCTCTCGAAATAAAGAGGATGGAGACCTTCCAGTGTGTTATCAGCATTCAGTTTAAAAGCCAGCATCTCTGATGTTATGGGGGTGCATACTGTAAACGCATACGGTATGGGCAGTTTGCATGTTTTGGAAGGCTGAAAACTTTATGAAGATTTTAGACAATGTCTATTTCAGGGAAGGCCTTGTGTATTTCAGCAGGACAATCTAAAACCACATACTGCAGCTATTACAACGGCATGGCTTCGTAGTAGAAGACTGGCCTGCCTGCAGTCAAGATCTTTCACCTATAGAGAACATTTGCCACATCACTGAACGAAAAATACGTCAAAGACAAACCACAAACTCTTCAGCAGCTGTAAACCTATATCAGGCAAGAACGGGACCAAATTCCAACACTAAAACTCCAGAAACGCTGTTTTGAAAAGAAGAGGAGATGCTACACCATGTTAAACACGTCCCAATGTTTTTGAGACCTGTAGCAGGCATTTGAAATTTAAAATGAGCTCATTTTGTGCATAAAATTGTAAAATTTATCAGTTTAAACATTTGGTCTCTATGTTTGAATGTGAATAAGATATTGTCTCATATGATTGAAAAGTCTTTTAGTTTTCATTTTATTCATGTTGAAAAAACGTCCCAACCTTTCCGGAATTTGGGTTGTATATCGGGAAAATGGTGTAAACTGCTACAAGGAGCTGATATGTGTGACAATGCTATAAAGTGCTCCTAGTCTTGGAAGAAGGATATTGTTGTCAAAACATAAAAATTACATAGTATTTCCGCTTGAATAGACAAATGACGCCCAGGAAATCCTCACCACACAAACCTCTTGATTGTTCAGCACATCATGAATGCATAAAGGTTGCACATATAGTTGAATAGCTGAAGTCTTTTATATTCAATATAGTGTTTTGGTAACCAAAGGTCCACTTTGTTCAAGTGGTAAGCGTGAAACACTATAGCTCAAAGTGGAAGACGCACATCAAATAGGATCTTGCAGCACTATCCTTGCAAGGACCACTCCACCCGCTCCGTGAAAACGTTATCCGTGCTAATTGGATGGATTTAATCCAACGCTTGTGGAGTTGTGGGGCCTCCGGGACGGTATGCAAGCTTGTACCGTTCCCTTGTTGCAAAGGACAAGACACAAGATATCAAAAATATCAAAATATCATTTTTGCTGTTCTCATTGTTCTGTAAGTTTTACATTTTATGGAGTTTTGTGGGCGTGTCTAAACGTAATTCAGGTGTACTGAGAATGCTGTTTGCTCATTTCTGGCTAATATGAACAGATGCAGAAATAAATCAACCCTGCTGGGAATGTTTAGTTCAGTGTGGTTTTGTAAAAAAAAATAAATAAATAAATAAAAAAAACACACACAGCTTTACTACATGACTGATAAATGAGGCCCACTGAGAAAACGATAAGGAAAGATAAAAGAAGAAAGAGATTGAGAAAGATAAAGGAAAAGACAGAGAACGATGAAAGGCACGCTGGCTGAACGAGACGCTCTGATTAACCACGGTTTGGGAAATCTGAGACAGAATCCAGTGAGGTACGACCCATCGTCTGCTCGAATTTCTGGTAATCATTTGTAACGATATAGAGTGTGTAGAGAAGCAAAGAGACTCGACTCACTGGGTCTCCCGGGAGCACGAGCAATGCTGTTCCGATGTAACACTCTGGACACTTACAAACTGCTCACATCCACGAAACACCATCTTTAGAGAAAGTCAGCTGAGGATAGCAAGCCTGTTAGGGTGCCTTTAGGGAAAAAATACACGGACATGCACAGCATTGATGGTCACTAACAGCTCAGCATGGATGGGCAGGACAGAGACACTCCCATCTATGTGTTTGTGAGTGTGTGTGGGTGTGTGCGTTATGTCAGCTCAGGCCAAAGTAGCCTCCGGGTGAACACATTAGCAAGATTCTGCAGACTGAATAAATCCAGAGCTCACAGTAAAATTATTTTACTTGGGTAAAAAAAAATCATATAAAAACTTTGTTTCATGAGATTGTAATCTAATCTAAGTGGATCATTAATTTTTTTATGGAAATTTGTGCAAATATTACACCATCAGATGGCAAGGTGGTGTAATGATTAACACTGCAGCTTCACACCTCCGGGGTCAACGGGTTCGATTTCCGCTTCAGGTATCTGTGTATGGAGATTGCATGTTCTCGCCGTGCTTGGTGGGTTTCCTCTGGGTACTCCGGTTTCCTCCCACAGTACAAAAACATACAGATTAGGCTAACTGGTGTTCGAAAATTGTCTGTAGTGTGTGTGTTCTCTGCGATGGACCCCAAGTCTCCTGGAATAGGCCCCTATACAGGATAAGCGGGATAGTTAAAAAATGAATGGGTTATAATATGAACTACTAAAAAGACATTTTTTGCAGTGCAGCCATGCCATTAGACATTGCTAATACCATGAATAGGAATCTTAGCCATAAATACTGTATATTAATAATCGGCATTATGAATAAGTTAAAAACTGTTTACACAATATTTAAAGTAGAAATGGGAGGAATTTATTCAGTTATGAATCATGACTCTTTTGTGTGCTGATTTATGTAGCACTACATTAGCTCCGAAATGGATTTTTAAATGATTTAATATATTTATAATAGTGACTGGAATTGGCTAATTTTCAGCTTGATTAGCCATGATCGATCATCCTTGGATATAACCGATTCTGTGCCGAGGTCACGAGCTTCTGTGTGGTGGGACAGAAATATATTGTGCGCTAACATGTGTGCTAATTAGCAGAAGTGGGTAGTAACGCGTTACATTTACCCCGTTAGATTTATTTAAGTAACTTTTTGAAAAAAATGTAGTTCTACGAGTAGTTTTACCACACTATACTTTTTGCGTTTACTTGAGAAGATTTGTGAAGAAGAAACGCTACTCTTACTCCTCTACATTCGGCTCCACTCGACTCGTTACTTTTCTAACCATTTATTCAACATTTTAGATATTCCTTGTGTTTGCCAGAGAAATGCAGCCGGTGGATCTACCACATGACTGTGTTCCACCAATCAGACGTAGCAACAATAATCACATGATTCTGTTTGACCAATTAGCTGCAATAACAATAACACGTCATGGAGTCTCCAGCAGTGGCAGCCAGGGAAGTAAACATGGCGCGGTTAGGTTAGCTGTTTTATTTAATGTTGCAATCTTAACATACATAATTTGCTAATAAATAGAGGATAAAAATATATAATTTTCTTACATTTGATCTGCTGGACACAGTTAATGTTATTTTCTGCTGAGTCATTTGCAGGGCAACTGAATATACAGTATATCTTACACAGGAAATAGGCTACACTGTTCACACATACATATGTTACCTACAGTAGGGATTTATTTCAAAAGCTTTATATTATGAAAAAAGTGAGATTAGGAAATTAGTGTTTCTTATTCCTTAATTTGCTATTTTGTAAAGATATTTAGTTTCATTCATTTATTTTATAAAATTTGTTAAATAAATTTTATTATTTGGAAATGTCTTTATCATTTTGTTTGACTGCTTACATAATTTCTAAAAAAAATTCATCAGACAATATGATGAAACAGTTACTCAGTACTTACTGTAAGTAGTCTTTTCACCGAAAACTTTTTTACTCTTATTTGAGTAATATTTTGGATGACTACTTTTTACTTCTACACGAGTAATATTATTTTGAAGTACAGCTACTCTTACTTGAGTACATTCTTTGGCTACTCTACCCACCTCTGCTAATTAGTCTCAAAGCCCGGCATTAGAAGCTGTGCATGAGGCATGCTCAAAGTTCAACATGCGCTCAAGACTTTGGAGGCATTTGAGATGTTTTTATATATATAATCCTAAAGCCAGTACACTCTGAACTATTCCCACATTGGCATCCTGTGTGGTAGGAGTGAATTATTTGCCTTTTTTTTTTTTTTTAAAGGTTCAAAGTCTCAAAAATGAAGCAAAATTTGAAAAAATTGTTATATTAAATTGGAATATTTATAAAATCGTGATACTTACAGAATAGCAATATTAATCGAATCAGCACCTAGATATCATGATAATATTGTTGCCACATTGTGACTGGTATTTCTATATCTAATTTAAAGTACATGTTTTTTTTTTTTTTTTTTTTTTTTAATAGGAACCCAGAAGCCATAGTCAGATGTCAAAGCAAAGGTGAGAGCGAGGTCAGACAAATATACCTATAAGCTTATTCAGAAGTCAAATGAACAATCACACATCCAAACAAACTGCAGTAGGTAGTCAACAAGAATGGCTGAATGTCGCAAAACGACAGTGGCCAAAATAAATCAGTCTCATTTCAAAGTCATTTGTGGTGCAAAAGGACATTTTGCAAAAAAAGGCTGCAATTGCTGCAGCACAAAACACAAAAACAACAGGCTAAGACACAGGGTTAGCTGGCAAGACTTCGCAAGATGACATCAAAACTCCAGGGAGTAAGTTATCAAACTAATCAAGTGCTAACACAATTGAGGAAATAACTGATCATAGAATGAAGGAGTGGAGTTAGGACAAAATACAGAAACCAGAACATAAGTTCATGGCACAGTGTGAAGTGTGAAAGTAACCAGTGTTTAGTGACTGGAACTAGCTGTGTTGTGATTCATGGTTTCATCACAGTAGTGTAAAGTATCTGGATATGTCATGACAGTATAACAAAAATCAATGACTATCAAGTTCAATTACTGCTTTAGTATAATGCTTTTTGCTCAGCGAACATGAACCCAAGTTCAATTGTAGATTCATCTTCTTGATAAAGCTGAGCAAAAACAAATCCTGAAGTGTCCCTATCAGGATGACTCAGAGCTTACGGATCTCGCAGAGTGAAAAAAACAGTAAGCAGTGATTTAACACGCAGACACAATGAAGGTCAGATAGAGATGTCCAGTGTTGGGAGTGCTTTAGTAGTAATCTGCAATATGTGGAGAAGATTCCAGGCCAGATAAAATAACACAATCGCATCAGGGATGCATTTATACAAATACTGTATAATTTCATTTATAAGAGATTGCTTTTCATTAGCTACCAGGACTTTTTGGTTGTCAAAACATTGTTGTAATGTTAATTTGACAACGTTATGGACATTGAGAAAATATCGGTATTAGGTTGTTTTTGAGGTAATGATGTCATCATTGTGACTTGGGAACACTATTGAATGAATGCCTCTAACACAACGTTGCAAAAATGACTTCTCAATACCAAGCCGTGGCCTGAGCGGGATTCAAACTCAAGTCACTGTAATGAGAACACGGTGTGCTCACCACTAGACCGCTAGGGGGGCAATGCTGTTGATTCTAGCAAATGCACATACTGTACATAACAAGTGTCCCAAACACCATATTACTGTAGAGTAATTTTGAAGCTACGATGCACCTCATGGTAAAAATTCCAAAAGAAAATGAAACGGAGAGGTAACATTAAACACTAAGAAATTTGTGGTATGATATACACCATAGAGAGCCGTACCAATCTCTGATCAGAACTGTTAACCCTGTTAGAAACTTAAGAGAACATGCGTGTGATCAGACATTGTGTGAATAGATGTTAATTGGCATGAATGCGCCAGATAACGGTTAAAGTTTGGTTGATTAGCAATGTTGTGTTCAGGTCGTTCATTCAATGTTATCGCACTGTTGATAATCAAAATCATTCTCATTTTCTAAAAGCAACCCAGTCCTGATTTTGAACATCATCGCAACTATCTTACAACAATCACTGCAACGTACTGCTAGATTGTGAAATGAGGATAATGTGCAACAGTTAAAAGTATAACCTTTGCATTGGGTCATATTATTTCATTAAACATCAGCTTTGCATGGCAACTTAATGAAATTCCTTGTTCATTCCTTGTACATTGTAATTCGCAGTCAGCATTCGGTAGCAGCCGTGTCACACTGAAATGCAATCACTGTCCAAACAGAGTCCTAGACACGTTTGCTAGACATGTTTATACTGAATAATGGAGTGCCATTTAAAGCTTATAATTTAGTTAATGTCTACGTACCAAACCCTTAACTGACAAGCTTTTTAGAATTATCACTAAACTTATGTAAATAAAAAGCCTTAAACCTTACTGGTCTTTATAACTTGTCTTAGAATTGCTTTCAACGGGGAAGTCAGACTGACAACAAGGGAATGCTAACACACATTTAACATTATTTATTTATTTGATTTATATTGAGTTAAATTATTCAATCATTTAAATTACAGATGCCAAAATTTTTACTTAAAATATAATCAGAATCAGGTTTATTGGCCAAGTATGTTCAACCACACAATGAATTTGATTCCAGCTCTTGATGACTTTCCAAAGGACACACATAAATAGAAACATGTACAATTGTTTACAGACATTATCTACAGTAAATATGCAACATTCAAGGACTATACCGATTAAATAAAGACCACAATATACAGACTATACACTAATACACTGCCTGACCAAAAAAAAAAAAAAAATCTAGTTGGACCTCCTTTTGGTTTGATTACAGAACATGTTCGCCGTGACATTGTTTCGATAAGCTTATGCAATGCCACTACATTGATTTCCCTCCAGAGTCACATGAATTTCTCTCCAACATCTTGTACTGATGATTGGAGAGTTGGACCGCTGCATAAAGTCTTCTCCAGCACATCCCAAAGATTTACAATGGGATCTGTGGTCTCTGTGGTGGCCAACCCATGTGTAAAAATGTCTCATCTTCTCTGGACAACTCTTTCACAATTTACAGTAAGTCTGATTAATCCTGATAACATCATCTTGGAATATCCTGTGCCATCGGTGAAAAAAATCCATTGATGAAAAAAAAACTGGTCATTCAGTACATTAAGGTCATCAGCTGACTTCAGTTTTTGGGTATCTAACGTTGCTGAACCTAGACCTGACGTCATAACACTGCCACCAAAGGCTTGTACAGTAGACACTATGTATGGGAGCATCATTTCACCTGCCTCTCTTCTTACCCATCACTCTGAAACAGGGTAAATCTGGACCCATCAGAATATATGTTTATGTGATAACAGTAGATGACTGGATATCTATAGTGGACATGCAGAAACATGCATTTAACTGACTGATGATGCAGAGTTATTACTATTATTAAAATCTATGTAAAGATTATTTTACTTGTTTGTTGCCTGGTTGGGTTTGTTTTCTACTGTAATATTTGTCACAATTACTATGCGATGGAATATAGTTACAACTTTAGATCAACTTTAATGAAAAGGGAAACAATCTAAGTTAATATAGAGTGAGATAAGTGTACACATTTGCACTGACTTTTTTTATACATACGAGGGAAAAACTAACATTGGAAAAAACTTTCTTCTCTTTTTTTCTATCTACACATCTGACACATAATGTTTTTTTCTTTTTTGCACAACTATCTCCAGGAAGAATGGATGACTCATACTGTGTGTGTGTGTGTGTGTGTGTGTGTGTGTGTGTGTGTGTGTGTGTGTGTGTGTGTGTGTGTTTTTAATGGACATGAAGTAAACTTTTAGAGCAGAGAACATCTACGCTGCATGTGCATGATGAAGTCAGAGTTGCAAAACAAGCTAGAAAAACAGGCATGTTGCAATTCTCCCCTACCTTCTGCGTATTATATTTTAACCCCTCGCCATCCCCACTCCCAAATGCAACTGCTTTTTAATCAATCTAGCACAGGATCTCTTGTATAAAACCCGAAAAATCATTCTTCTAAACACGAACGAGCAAGCACTTTATCAAATAACACGAAATAGCGGCGATTATGTGCTTCTTCAGACTGTTTATACTGATTGCCGTCTTCGACGTGATGCGGCAACTGAACAGATCTGAAGGAATCCATTCATTAAACAGGCTTAAAGGATTCAACTATATATTTTTCTCTCTCTGTTACTAAATCAAGTAATCTGTAAAATGCCTGTTTACGCTAAGCATTTGTCTCTCTTTTTTAGAGCAACAATGAAATAAACCCAAGAACAGCAATTTCATTCTGTCTAGCATTATTTCTTTTGCTTTGTCTGCATTAAAATACTTCAACTGTGTGTGATTACTGTATTGTACAGCACATACGGCAACAAAAACAATACGATTATGTCCATTCTAGCCCATTCACTCACTTTCATTCTCTATACTGCTTATTCAGTACAGCGTCGCAGGAGGCCTGGAGCCAATCACACGGGACTCGGGGCACTAGGCGGAATACAGTACATGCACTCACTCACTCACAAACTACAATCAATTTGGAAATGACAATTAATCTAATCTGCATGTCTTTGGGCTGTGCAAGGAACACGCAAACTCCATGCACACAGACACAAAGGCGAGACGCGAACCCTTGACCCTGGTGGTGCGAGGCCACAGTGCTAACCACTATGCAACTCTGCTGCCTCTATAACGTTGTATTAACATTTATGATCTTTTATGGAGCGTTCGCTCCAATTTCCATATTACTCTCTCTCTCACACACAAACACACACACATACGCACAGAGAGAACTGGCAGGGGGAAAAATGGAATCCTTTAAAATGTGGGTTGTACAATTTAAAGTGCGTGTTTCAATTTAAAGATCTACAACTGCAAGGAATAAAACGAGGTCCGCTGCGTGAATTCAGATAATATTGTCTATAACACTTAACGTTTAAACTCGACACAAAGTGATCTCAGCATTTATTGCGGCTAGTTATTGGTGAGAGTGAGTGAAGTAATCGATGCTCGTGGCTTCCGTCCAGTGAGGTTTTTTTTCATCCATTTTCCTTCCACTTTTGCTGATGGGGGCTGAGGCTGAGCAGATCTTAGCCAAGTCTCCATCCGTAGTCACTGATCCCCACGCATTCCCTATCCAACTGTCAGATATTCCATCTTCCCAGCAGCTTTGTCCCCTGGGGTTTGTTTCTGTAAAGCAAGATATATTTGATGCAGATCTACAGGCCCCAGAAAAGGCATTATGAACCGATGACTACCTGTAAAAGTCTGGTGCAGTGCCAGTCAGGCAGCGGAGATATGACAGATATCTACTGTAAGATTAACTAGAACTCATTTTAGGAACCGGGACATATTATACTTAACTCAGTGACAAGGAGACCCATTAAACAGACACATCTACAACACGAATGATATTAAAAAAATTTAAAAAATAGAAAATCTATGTCTTGTGTTTTCTGTCATGCTGTACTGACCTCCTCAGATACTGATTTTTCCTTGATGTTATTCTTACCCTGTTTTGTTGATCGCAAGTGAAAAGCTGCTTATCTTGGTTGAACTTTTGCTTGTGGGCATGGCGCATCCTCCTAGTGTTTTCAGGTAGGTGAAGAATTACAATACATCAGAATACATCACATAATATGTATTCTGATAATAAGCTCGGAAGTGTGTGTGTGTGTATGGGTGGAAGTGAATGCCCAACTGAAAAAGCAGCATACAACATCGCCAGAGGCATGTTGACCGCTGTTTGTTTTCCTACTGTAAGAACTTCCACACTTTCCTTAAGTTGTATTCTCCTTAGTTTTTTCTTTTTCCAGTTGTTGTGACTTATTCTAATCCAGCGCTAACACACACTCATAAACTATACACTGATCACTCATAACAATAATAACATTATCCTTAAAACCACCTAGGATTTAGGTGCTTCTTGTGCCACCAGGGTGGTTCAGGCCCCCAGGGGCGCGTCTCAGCAGGACCTCTGGGTGTGTGCTGTGGTGTCTAGAACCAAGACATTGGCAGCCACTCCTTTGGTTGGGGTCTCTGTTGATCTGACTTGTTTGTCCGTGCATCCAATAGTGATCGGAACATGGGGAGTTTGGAGACTGGGTAGGGGGCCTTTGGATTTTTGTCTGCTGAGCCCTGTGGGTGCCTATGTGTGATGCACTGGATGTTCTGGGGCCTTTCTGTTGTGGCCAGTAGAGATGGGGAAGTATCAATTCAGTTATCGCAATTGTTTTGTATGCCGATACATTTATCACTACATTGACTTCAAATTTTTTTTATTTATTATTATTCATTACATTTATAACAGAGATGCACCAATCGATCAGCCAGTGAATGAAATTAGCTGGTTTTCAGCTTGATCAGCCATGACCGATCATGTTGGACATAACCGCTTCTATGCCGAGTACACAAGTTTCTATGTGGTGCAACAGATGCCTTTTTATGGTGTTACATTATCAAAAGTTGCCTGCGTTGAAAAGCTTCCAATCTGCCTTTTTCTCCAAACTCTCTGAACAAATTAGTCTCAAAACCCACATGCTTAACACCACATGCTCTAATTAGTCTCGAAACATGCGCTTTAGAAGTCGCGAGTGCCCGCATTAGAAGCTGCACACGCTCACAAAAAGCCGCCATTGCTGTACTCGTAGTTGCGCAACACAGGCTCAAGACAGTGGAGGAATTTGAGGCAGGAAACGTTTATAATCTTAAAGCTGGTACACTCTGCATACACTGGCATCCCGTGTAAATAAAAATATGGTGGATGACAGAGATACTGTACATGCTGCCAAGTGAAAAAAATAGCTTGTTGTTTAACTAAGGAGTAAAACTTTCAAGTTATGACAACTTTTTATTTTTTTTAAGGATTCAAGGTCTTAAAATTGTAATGAAATCTGAAAAAAATTAAGATTTAATTAGGATATTTATAAAATCTTGCACTTCTTGTCAACAGTTTGCTGGTGTATAGTTAGTGATAAATGTTTGTCACTTCACCTGTCAGTGGTTATAATATTATGGATGATCACACGCAGCCTAATAATCTACTTCACCTCTCTGATAGTTCAATTATGAATACTCCTTTATAATCTTTTAAATAATGTAGTGATATAATAATTTAGCTCAATATTATGCAGATGAATGCATACATCAGCAAGGGTGATAAAAAAATAAAGTACAGATACTTTCTTACTAAACTGTTATAATTCACGTCAAACCTTCCTCCTTCTTTCCCCAACCGTCATCTTCAGCGGGACATTAGAGAGCATCCTGACCTGCCGGCTTACTATGCTATGGTAACAGCATCGTTTCAGACCACCGGACGAGACATCATATTGTGGGAACAGCTCAGAAGTGCGGCTGCAATTAACGAGTATTTTAATTATCGATTCATCTATCGATTTTTTAAACGATTAATCGATTAATAGTATTACTGATGTCACACTTACTCGATAGCTCTTATTTAGCTATCACCTTTTACATTTAGCCTGAGATTGTTTTGTGCATGTGGTAACTAATAATCAGGGAAATACAGATGAAAACTTTATTAAAAATATGTCTTTGAATAAACCAAGAAAAAGCAAAGTAGCAGCAATAAGATATAAATATTCATTAGGAGGAGAACATTGAGGAGAACTGGAAATAAAAACCTGACTCACAGCAACACACAGTCAGTAATTATCCATTTTTCCTCAGCTTTCCCACTAACCTGACTCTCTTCCCTTACAAAGCGGTGCTTACTGTATGTGACAATCATAAGGGTATCTTCGAAAACCAAGACTGCAGTTATAAAAACACCAGCCTCATGATCAACCTCTCCCAGCCTTCTGACCCTTTTATGGCCACTCCACCCTCCAACTATTTAGCAGAAGGTATCAGAGTAGCAATGCACCACCACCAGACAGGGGCAGTACACTTTTGCTGTTTCCCATGTACAACTTGTTAAAAAATAAATAAATAAATAAATAAATAAAACATATAGGGTGCGCAGATCGTAATTTTCCAAAAATTACTTAATTTTTACAGATCGTTTGTCTCTCAGCATGCCGATCACATAAACCAAATGACGCTAAATCCACAAGTCGACAGGCACATCTACATGCTGTCACCAGTCTGGGAATATTACAGAGTCTCTTTAAAAGATGTTTGCAATGTGCACATCATGTGGGTGAAGTCTGCCAAAAGCTTTAACACAACAAACCTTACTCGCCACTCGCAAGTCGATCCTCACTCAACCACCTGTAGAAAAAGCTAGAGCCTTACTCTGCCAAGAGTAAAAAGTCTAAAACCATTACCACAAAAATAATAATGAGAGAAATTAAAAGCGATACCCATCGCTGGCCGCCCGGGTTCACCAAACTGCTCCATGCATGCAGGCTGACAGTAAGAGACTATTCACCATGGCCCTACACATTCTGGATAAGAGGAAAAGACTGTCTTTTAAAAATGCAGAAATTCTTATAATCATAAAGAAACGCCTACCCTCACTGCTTAATAAAGAGTAGCCATAATTGGCTTGTCGAATACAAAGTTATTGATGTGTGTGTTTATATAAAAACGTTTGGTGAAGAGTTTCGATGTGTGACACATGCTGCATGTTATAATGAGTGAGTACAGTAGGGCAGTTGCATTTTTGCTAAGTGTGGGTGAGAGCCCCTTGATGATAGTTGAGGAATGGAAAGCGTTTGCTCTTTAGTTGAGCTTAGGCAGTTCTAATCGTTTCAGTTTCTAATCAACATGAAATAATAAGTGAATATGTTGCATACAGTATGTTGCTTTCCAATAAATAAATGTTTTTACATTTATTTCATTTACTTTCTCATATCTTAACTTTATTTGTGCATTGCTGTTATTTTTTACTACTTTAAATGGTGAATAAATAAACAATACTGCACAATAAATAGAACACATACCTGTGATCAGCAATCATCAATCAATATCAGGCAATTCTGATTTCTGCCCCAAAAACCATGATCAAGACACCCATAACGCACAACATGAAATTTCAACCCATGAACCCGGGGGGCCTTCGCAATTATCAGTTCATTCCCTGTTCCCCTGTTCCCTGAAGTGATGTCAGACTGCTTGCTACTCACTGATTGCTAGCTTGTTGCTAGCATTACTCACGATCTTCTTCTTGCTAGCTTGTTACTAGCATTACTCACTATTGTCTGCTTGCTAGCTTTTAGCTAACATTATTTACTATTTTCTGCTTGCTAGTTTTTTGCTAGTATAACTCACTATTGTTTGCGGGCCAGCTTATTGCTAAGAATAGTGCTCACTGCTTGCTAGCTTGATGCTAGCATTACTCACCATTTTCTCCTTGCATGCTTGTTGATAGCATTACTCACTATTGTCCGCTTGCTATTATTGCTAGCATTATTTACTATTATCTGCTTGCAAGCTTGTTGATAGCATTACTCTCTATTTTATGTTGGCTAGCTTGTTGCCAACATTACTCGCTATTGTCTGCTTGCTATTGTTGCTAGCATAACTCACTATAGTTTGCGTGCTAGCTTGTTGCAAGCATTACTCATCGTCTGTTTGCTAGCTTGTTGATAACAGTACTCACTATTACCTGCCTGCTAGCTTGTTGCTAGCATTACTCACTATTGTCTGCGTTCTAGCTTGTTGCAAGCATTACTCATCATCTGTTTGCTAGATTGTTGCTAGCATTACTTACTATTGCTTGTTGTTAAGCAATTCTGCTGCTGTTGCTGTGGAGCAGTTTCAGTCTAAAATATTGTATGAATGTTCTGTATGAAGTTCACTATGATTAAAAAAGTTGCCACTTAGAACCTCTAACTGTAAACACACCGTTAAAGTAGCTTCTATAAGTTTTACGGTTCTGACAGAAAAAAAAAACAACTACACAGACATGCTTTTGTTGAGATTCATGGCAATGCGCTCACAAGGCATCACAATTGCCGAATTTGTGTTTGTACTGCAAACAGTGAACTTACAGTGAGCATTTAGATCATTAGTTTGTAAACCCAGAGTCATAATCATGCAAATGACATTCAATATATTTGGAATAAATCTAGCTAGTTAGCCTCACCTAACATAACTCAGTTACATTCTGCATCTTTCCAATGTGTGCACCAATGCCTCTATGCTACTATGCTGGGTTTCTTATTAATATAATGTTGAAAACAGAAAAATTTACTTAATTCAAACGAACTTTCATGCACCAGTAAAGCATTGTGTTAGGAATATTGTGACGCACGCACACACATGCACATGTGCATATACACACATGGCTACAAGTCACCCCATTCTCCCTTCATGAACGCAACTACAGTATCTCCATCTCTAACATGACACACACAATACAGGCCAATCAGCTGACTCTAATCAGCCTCGTCCCCATGCCTGCTGCGCTTTTCACTGTGATCATCGAGCCATAGATCTAACCGTCTTATTACCCGCGCATTGATTGGAATGCATTACGGCTCTATGGTAATGGGCACACCTGAACGGTGGGGGTGCAACTGGAGCTAAGTCATCTCCCGCTGCTCGTTATTTTGTCTCATATGCTGCCAGTGACATGATTACAATGTCACCCGTGCTTTCCTTCCGCTGACCGGCCACACTCTCATTCCTGTCCATGTTCTCAAGCTGCAAAAATTTGCATAATCGCGATACAAGCTCATCAGTGTTCACTGTCCAATTCTGGAGTGGGTGCGTGGGTTAATGTGGGTGTCTTCGTGGGTATGTTCAAGGGTATGTAAGATTAAGTGTGTGTGTATGCATGCATGCACATAGGGCATAGTCCACAAGTGCTTTTTTCATTCTGTTACACTATGAAATTTGTGTTTTTTAAATAATTCAAGAAGAGTAAAAAGTTGCATGAAATAGATTTTTTTTTGTATTATTATTATTATTAACCCAAAAAATTTTTTAGCTGTTATGTTGTTTAAAAATTTTACATTTGTAAATAATTTACATTTTCAACTTCATTCATGTTTAATGAAATATTAATTAAATTTAGTGGTGCAATAAATATAGTGTTCTGAGTAAACCATTTGAAGTAAATAAAAAAGAAATCCATGAATATGGTCATAACTTAAAATCCTGGCTTTATACTTAATAAAAAAAAAGCCTTACATTATATAAGATATAAAACCCCCTCTCAAAGAGAAAAAAGCCAAATTTTATGAGTGAATGTCTTCTTCTTCTTTGTCTTTTGGCTGTTACCTTTCAGGGGTCGCCACAGCGAATCGTCTGCCTCCATCTAACCCTTTTCTCTGTATCCTCTTCTATCACACCAACTAACTTCCCTAACAAGGTCCTCCCTTGAGTGAATGTAAAACTGAAAAAAATTATTCCATCCTAGAGATTTTCTCGTCAATTAAAACTTAAAGGTACTGCCTTAATCTGTAACCACTAAAAAGCAGCTCTGACCATTATAAAGTACTGGACACTCCTTTCAAGGAGTTTTATTTTTTATGAACTAAAATAATGTTTTTCTATTTTTAGAGGTGATTTTTAAGATTTAAAAAATATATTATTATTTATTTGGCCCTTAATATTGGTTTACAGATACACATGTAACTACAAGGGTGCCAATGTCAATAACAAATTGATTGTGTAGAATGACAGAACACTGTTATGAGGGTAACAGTACTCACTATTGTCTGCTTGCTAGCTTGTTTCTTGCACTACTCACTATTGTCTGCTTGCTACTGTAGCTTGTTTCTTGCACTACGCACTATTGTCTGCTTGCTAGCTTGATGCTAGCACTACTCACTATTGTCTGCAGGCTAGCCTGTAGCAAGCATTACTCACTATTATCTGCTTACTAGTTTATTGCTAACAGCACTCACTATTGTCTGCTTGCTAGCTCGTTGTTAGAATTACTCACTATTGTCTGCTGGGTAGCTTGTTGCCAACAGTAATCACTAAGTGATTATGTGTACAGTTCCCACACAAAGATGCATCTCTTCCTTCCATAAGTTGTCTATATAGATAAATTATCTATTAATTTTCAAGGATCAGGCTTTCCACCCGTTGAATATGCACACGATTGACTGTAGTGGGCTCTGAGACACCTCGGTCAGAATCGTCATACATGGATGTACTGTGCAGCCTTCTTTAAAGCGTTTGCACCGTTCAGATGTTTACTCCCCTGTGCTTGAAGTTTTATGTAAATGTCAATCGCTTCTATGCCTTCATTCACGAGAAAGGTCATCTGACTTCAACACCCCAATATCTTATTTTAAATTCTTGATGCCATTAAGTCATTCTTACAAGATCAAATTAGTATCTGTATCTGCTTTTTGGGATAGGTTAAGGTAATCAATATTTAACTAAGGTTATAAAGTAGGGTTTTTTTGTTTTGTTTTGTTAAAAGTAACAAAAATTTATATTAAAGTAAAATTATAAAAATTAATAAATGAATTAATTAATGTTAATTATTATGCAATTGTATTAATTGATTAATTAATTAATTATTAGGTTACAATATAAAACCCTGAAAACAATTATTATTTTATTTTATTTGTAAAAATCACTAATCCATATAGAAAGTAAACAAACATAGCTTTTAATATATTTTTTTAATAATTCACATTTGTTTGATGTATTTTATTTAGCTTATTAGTTGCTTTAATGTTTAACAACGGGAACTTTAATTTTGGTAAATAAGTCCAAAATTTGGAAAGGGAGGTATTGAGATACTAATTCTTTAAATGTATCTAAATTTATTTTTCTTTCGGCTGCTCCCATTACGAGAGGCTGCAGCACATCACCGGGTCTACATATTTAACTTGCCAAAGGTTTTATGCTGTGTGCGCTTCCTGACTCAACCCTGCCCAATTGATCTACGCCCGGCCCTACTGTAGCACTTCGAATGTACTAACTTGTACAAACCCATAGTAGTTGAGGTTCCTTGACCAGAAACTTTTTTTTTCCGGGTAAAACAGCAAAGTGTTCTGCACTACTTCTATAAAAAAAAGAGTCTCTCTCATCCACTCGTTTCCAAGCTAAAGGGAAGGTCATAGTATTTTAGAGAGAGCTGAGGCACAGCAGCAGGTCTGACAGCTCCGGTGCGTGCTCTGAGCCGTGACGGTGAGATTTACGCCTTCAGTCCTACACCTTTTCACTTCTGTAATTTCCTGTTTGGAAGTGAGTGCTGGTGAGCGGCGGAGTATGCTCCGTGTCATCAGACATGCTGAGTCCTTGATGTCCGAGTCGGCAGAGGAGTCTGCACAGGTCTGATCTGACTGGCGTCCAAATGGCTCTAATATTTATCAGGATTACTGTATACTGCTTTCACAGCCAAGTGAGGGTTTTTTCTGTGCTTTGCTCTGAAAGGGAAATTATAATGTGCTTGGAATTGAATTCCATCTCACATCCTGTACTTGATTGTTCGTTCCAAAGACACGCCTCCTAAGAGGCGATTTGGGCTAAAACTTACAGATCCTCTTGTTAGAGTTGCATTCGGATGTTTACTTACATACTGTACACTCATTGTGAACATGAATGTCATGGCAATACTGGGCTTTCAATGATTACCTTGAACTTGTCGTTTTCTGGGGCAACATGATTGTACAACATAAATCTTTAAAATAGGAAAACTACAAGAATTTTAATACAGGGTGTTATATGTCTGTTTATATGTGATGCAGTGGTGCTGAAAGTCTTGAAATGTCTTTTAATTTGCCAAGCCAGAGGTCCCTGAACTTCTCAGCTCTTCAGCTTCTCCATGTGAAAAAGGGTTTCTTTGACAGCACTGGGCAAGTCAAAGGAGTTCAGTGCAGAGCTGAGAAAGAGGATGATACACAAGTCAGGAACATCTCTTGGAGCTATTTCATCCAAGATCAGTTCATAAAGATGTATGTTAATATAAGTCATTAGAATGTGTATGTCTGGAAGACGTCCCCATCTGTCCCATCAAGCTGAGAGTAAATTGGTTCTGATGATCAATCATCAGACCATGAACTGGAGGCTACTTACAAAATCAACACATTCAAGATCGACTACAGGTTGCGGCACTCGGACAAGGAAAAAGTCTTGTAGAAAGGTTTTGAACAAAGGTATGTTTAGTGGAGTAAACCGCAGGAACACTGTACCAGCTGCTAATTTTGGTGGTTTGGTGGGGCTGTTTTGCTACCGGTGGAATTTCTGCATTGCACAAAGCGGATAAAATCATGACGTAGAAGAAGATGGAGGACTACATCAGAATTCTTCATTGTATCCCTAAATCATCAGCAGGATGGTGAAAGCTGGACAAAATTAAGTGTTCAAACAGGACAATTACCTTGAAATACATCTAGACTGGTTGTGGAAAGAATTATTTTAGGCTAATGAAGCCTCTCCAGTAGGTAAATTTTTGTTGACAAAATGATGTAGCAATGTTTATGGACGATGAAACATAATTTGTATCAGGTTGTTTTTGAAAGCTAGCAAAGCATATGCAAAAAGCTTGAGCCCCCATCACGTCTTGAAACGTCACGTCTTGAAAAGAGCCAGACTTTCTTGCACTTGTTGATGTAATCATGAAAAAGAGTTCTCCAGCCTTCCTGAAGCACTTTTTTGTTTTTCGACTGAGCAGTTTAAGAGGAATGTTTTTGTTTGTTAGGTGATATGAATCACGCAAGCATAATAATTATCTAACTTAAGGCATGAACCAGTGAGAAACAGAAGCAAATGATGACAGATGATCAGGCCGGTGATTAGTATACTGCTAATGCTAAATGCTAAGTGATTGAAACGAACGAGAGGGGAAATGAGGTTGCTGCTGAGGTTGTTACTGTACATAAAGAAAGAATTTTTTATATTTTTTATCTTTAGGCACTCTGCAGCCTGTCACAGTAAAACATTTGTTCCCATTTCTTTAATTTAAACGACATCATTTCATTTCCTTTAACATAAAGAAATGAGGGGTGGCTCAAGACTTTTGCACTGTACTTGTTACCTGGTTACGAATCATTTCCTGTAAGTTTCTTGCTTGTATTAGCATTTACAATTTTTCCTTGTTTTCATCAAAAATTTGCTGCATTTTATTTTTATTTTTCCAAAAACCTGCCTGCTTTTGTTTTGTTTTGTTTTTTAATTAAAGACAACAAGAGGAATCCATCCATGCCGGATCTCTTTTAAATAATATATAAAAACAATTCGCTATGTTAAGCACTCATCAGGGCAAACATTTAGCTTGTTCAGAATTCATCATGAGTCAGCATTTAACCTTCCTTTTGGTGCATGTAAAAGATTTTTTATTTTTTAATTTCAAGTCATTTTACACTTTCCTTTTCTGTCAATTCACTGCATTCATTTTGGATTGAGCTTCTTCTATTGTATCAGGGCCAGGTATAAGTGACTGGTGAAAGACGTCTGTGACCTTGTCTTGAACAGCGAGGTCTCCGCCGAGGCCCACATCCTTACTGTCCTTGTTCCCTTATTATAAGCCTTAACCATTCTAATTAAACAGAGCTTTTTAAACCTCTTAATTTCAACCTACTTACAACTCTGCTCAGAGGAAAAGTATTTTGTATTATTTATTTATTTATTTATTTATTTATTTATTTATTTTATTTTATTTTTTTTTACTTACAAGGTTTTGTATTCATGCTGACAACCAATTAGCACCTCTAGCACACACAAGGTTGGATAATTAAATGTAAAGGCTCAGTAAACAGCTGGAATTGTTTTGTTTCCTCACATGTTCTAGAATGTGCACCTTCCTTAGGCTGCTGCGGCATCCTGGTCGGTTTTGTACACCCTCTGTGAGTCAGTGAAAAGAAAACTTGAATGTGAGTGTGTTTGAATCGGAGCTCTCGACCATCTGAACAGGCAGGAAGTGCCAGGGAGACGCTCCACTTCCTGGGTTGAAGGTTTGGCTTGGCTGTGACAAGACGGATGAAGCGAACGTACGCACCCTTTTCAACAACCCTCCTGCACCACCCCCACCACCACAACCACCCCATGCTGTGTTTTGCCGCCGAGTTTGCTCCAACACGGCGTCTAATTGCGCTGACAGAGCTGGTGATTAGGCACAGATTTCCATTTGACGTTTGGCATTGTTTCCGACAGTGTCAGCTCAGATTAATGCCTCTTGTTCTGTATCTGTTTAGCGCGAGTATGCGTGCATCTTTGACTGCTTGCCAATCCTGATCATTAGCAGCGGATTTGATAAAAGCAATGAAATGCTCTCTCGTGAAACACCTTTCTTAGAGACACCGAGACAATCTGCCACTTCATCTCAGCAATAAAAAACATACCACTGTTTCTCCGGATAATCAATCAAGAGGCTCATTAGAGCTATCTGAGGAAATGGCACGTGTCATCAGCATGACTGTAGTTAAGGTGTGTCTGTTATATACAGTAAGCAAGAATGAAAGTCAGGGCATGCTGTGACAGGAAACTAATAATCAACAATAACACTCTTTCCACTCTGTTTTTCTATGGCAACAAATTTTATATTTCCTCTAAAATGTCATACTGTTTATCAATTTACAGTAGTGCTGCACAATTAATCGCATAATAATACAAGTCAAGATACGGACATTTGATAGCAAAATGCTGCAATTTATTACAGGTAATAAACATATAATCAGGAATTTATGTAGAGTTTGTCAAACGATAGATATCAGATACTAGATAACTTCATTTGGATACAAAATAGTACATTCAATAATTATATATCACAGTTTAAATCCCAATTGTGATGTGTCCAAATAATCGCAATGTGATTATTTATTTATTTATTTTCAAATAGTTCAAATAGTTTTTGAAATTTATTTTCAAATCAAATAGTGCGGCCATAATCTACAGATATATTGCATGCAGGTATATTGAAGGTAGGATTTTATTATAGAGGAACGGCAACATTTTACCACCTCAAGTGCAAATATATAAATAAAAAACGAATTGAAAAAAATGATTTTGGAGTCAGTGTGGTTATGCATGAATTGCCACACAAATAAATCTCCACTAAATAAATAAATAAATAAATAGATGTTAAGTTTTCCATTCAGAATTCTAAAGTACTGGCACTGGAGTCTCCTTCCATGAATTTTAAATAAACACACCAATGTCAGTAATTACACCCTTTTCAAATCCCTTTATACAACGCTGTTTCTACAGAAACAATAATCTATAAAGGAATGGGCATTATTATAAACCTAAGATTAGCTTTTTCACATTTTCTTTTCAGTGACCAATCAGAATCAAGAATACAATATCACTAAGGAATTATGATACAATTAAATCCCGAGCATATTTAAGGTACATACTAAACGTACAACATAGTAATTAGTTCAATGCCATGAGCTTTCAATTAAAAACAAGCTTTTAATTTCTGGAGCCGTTATTGTCGCTAGCCCGCGTTCTGGCTTTAATCTCTTCGTTCTCGCCGAGCGTAATTACCGTCGCTTATTTCTCCCTCGCTGTTTTTCGGGCACTTAATTGCGAGTGTATCCTTCACTTATCCTCTTTTAGTAGACTTCTAATAATAATCAAAGTTTAAGGCACATCTGGGATTGCTTATTCCCTATTACGCACACAAACGACCCTATTTCAGAAAGGATGATGTGTGGTGCGTGATGCGATGCAATCCCATTAGCAAAGCGGTGTGCCAAGGTCGAGCATGTGCCGGTGTGTATCACTGGCTGCCAGGACCTCGGGGCATTGTGGGTACTTAACAAACACATGTCAGGAACGAGCAAGTGCATCTGTCTAGCTAAAGTGCATTGAATATTTTATAGTGGATGGTGTAAGGGCTGTGGCCAGTGCATGTGTGTGTTTGACAGTTAGTTTGAGTGTGTGTTTGTTTTGAGCCAAGTGGCTTGTGCACATTTTTAATGTGTCCCTGTGTGAGTCAAGCAGACAGTCTAATACAGATACTTATTATTATTTATGTCAGCATTATAGCACTTTTATTCAGACACTGTCTTTTTTTAAACGTTTGAATGTAAATTCTTGCAATATTTTTTCACTAATAAGGCAAAAAAAAAATTTTTTTTTAACTCCTCAAGACATTCGACCACATTGGAAAAGCTGTAGCCTCTCTCTTTGATACAAATGACTAAATCTGGAGACTCCTTACAAAACTGCTAAATAAACATCATAGACACAGGTTTAAATTTCTATTTTAAATTTTTGAATTTAAAAACGATTGTTTATGAGACTTAGATTGTGTGGAGTATCATTCAACCGAGTTTCCATAGCAACAATAATGTTTGGACCAAGCATGTTAATATAAATACGTAATTTGTCAAAACAACTGTCATAGCTGCTGTTATAATGAAAACAAAAAGAGTTAATACCTTCTGACTAATCAGATTTGAGAAATAAATAGCACCGTTGGGCAAGAAACTGAAAATTACACTGTGCTAAAATTAGCTACATGCATTCATGCTAGGTTCATAGATAAAACATTTTATAGTGTGAAACAATAAATCTGATAGAATATTACACCACTGCCTGAGGAAGTGCTCGCTAATAAAGTAAATGCCTGCTTAAAAGTCATGGACATGGAAATCTGTAACAGCCTACAAAATGTCAGCTAGCTATCAAGAAACATGTTTGCTAGTTTAACTAGCTTCCTAAGAGGATGGAGGGGAAATGATGAAATTTTAATTCTTTTAAAAAATTTTGATAACTTTCAGATTTAGTACATTTGATGTTTCTTCTGTAGCTTGGTATGCCTGGTCGACTGAATCTCTTATACCTTCCTCAGGCAGTGGTGTAATATTCTATCAGATTTATTGTTTCACACTATAAAATGTTTTATCTACTTCACTGATACAACAGATGAATGAACCTAGCATGAATGCATGTAGCTAATTTTAGCACAGTGTAATTTTCAGTTTCTTGCCCAACGGTGCTATTTATACCTTACAGATTCCAACACAGCTTTGTAAATGAAATGAACTTTTTACCAAAATTAGAGCATTAAGCATAAAGCTCTTATGCGTTCAAGTCAAAGAAGGTCTTTTGATTGTGCAGAATAACAGAACGTAATATACGTATATAATTCCCAGCTACACAGATGCACTTATACCAGTGTTTCACTAGTGCTAGGATACCATTAAGGTAGAAAGGTTTCTCAGTATGTTGAAGCCATGATCAGACTGCCCTTTTCACGGCCTCCCAGGAACTTCTTTATTGACATAAAACTGTGGAAATGACTTGGAGTGAGATTACAACCGTATGGAATGTGGAAATAACTCCCAGACGAGTTTGCAACAAGTTATCCATCGATTTTCGAGGATCAGTCGTTCTACTTCCTCCAAGCCACCTCAGTCAGGATCAGTCATTTACAGCGTTCATCATTCAAATGTTTCAAATTCAAAGAGTCTCATCACCATACTGTGCTTTTACGAGTGCAAATCTTCTGTAAATGTCAATCAGGTTTATTTTCATTCACCAGAAATTTAATCACAGCACGGTTTGACTTGAACACCCTTCATTAAGTCAATAGGTAATAATTTGGCATGCATTTGTAATATGAGCTAACATTTTTCCTTGATTGCTTAGCCTTTTCTCAAAGTTAATATGGATGGTAATCAGCAGTCTTCACTCGATACCATAATATTGCGATTATGTATCACTATTTTATAAATACGATGTTACATTGTTCTGATTTAATTAAACTTTTAAGGCTTTTTTTACTTTCTTTTCTCTATTATAAATAAAGTAGATCAGTTGAAAATCTGATTTGGACTCAGTAAGGTGGTATGAATTAGCACACAAAAGACACGCGATTCCTAACTGAATAAATGTTTCCCCCATCACTAGTCCATTAAAAGGAACAAAATAAGATGAACCTAGAGAACAGTGATTGTTAGCTTTTGAGCAGTCGCGCTGCACAGCCGGTTATTTCCCTTTAAAGCTGTGTTGTTGCTCTCTTGACTTATGAAGTGATATTAGCTCCCCTTTTGACTACAGTGATGTTAATAAAGTGTTAAATAATGTTCATAAAAATATTTAATCCCTGTAAAAAACAATAAAACACATATATAATACCGGCTAGCAAGAGGTAGCCTGTTGTGATATTAGCAGTCAGTAGGTAAAGTTGTTGTTTTCATTTGAATGCGTCTAGTGATGGGTCGATTTATCATGACTCAGAAGAACAAGTAGTTTTAGAGAATGATGCAGTGCAATAGATTCAAAAGAACGAACGACTCGGACTAGAAGACTCATGAGAAGAACCACTCAATTCTGTTTCCTTTCCATTTCCATTTAGGCATTTGGCAGGCGCTTTTATCCAGAGCAACTTACAAAAAGTGCTTTGAAGTTTTCGTCATTGGATAGATACTTACACTGGGTTACTACTGTAGGTTACTAATTAAGTGCCATCAGTCAAACATAGTTGGGAAGCTTTACAAGTATTGAAGAAACAGATACGTCTACGTACGGACATCTAGAGGAAGTTCCATACACCACCTAGGTGCCAGAACAGAAAAGAGTCTGGATGATGTCTTCCTCGATCCCAGAGAGATGGTGGGATGAGGCAAGGAAGAGGGTGCTGGGTTGTTTTTAGCTTTGTAGACGAGCATCAGGCCTACAAAGAATTTGATGCGGGCAGCTACAGGAAGCCGGTGCAGGGAGTGGAGGAGTGGGGTTGTGTGGGAAAACTTGAGAAAGGTTGAAAACAAGACGTGCAGCTGCAGTCTGGATCAGCTGAAGAGGGCGCATGGTGGACAGACACAGACTTGCCAGGAGTGAGTCGCAGTAGTCCAGTCTTGAAATAACAAGGGACTGAACAAGCACCTGAGTAGCCTGTAAAGAAAGAAATGGATGGATTCTTCTGATGTGGTAAAGAAGAAATCAGAGCGAGTAAGGTTATCGATGTGTGGGGAAAATGACAGATGATTGTCCACAGTTACCCCAAGATTGCGGGCAGTGGCTGAAGGAGTGATCTGATTGTTGTACAGGGAGATCACAAGTTCTTGACCGGGAGATGAATCACCGTGGATGAACAGCAGTTCGGTTTTTCTCAGAGTGAGCTTCAGCTGATGAGCTGCCATCCAGGATGAGATGTCTGCCAGAAATGCTGAGAGTCTGAGGGTGGAAAGGAGAGAATAAGTTGCATGTCATCTGCATAATAATGGTATGAAAAGCCATGCAATAATATGACTTTACCAAGACAGAGGGAGAACAGAAGAGGACCAAGTACTGAGCCCTGTGGGACACTAGTAGAGACTCTACGTGGGGCAGATGTGGATCTTTTGTTTCCTGTGTAATGCACTGCATAGCGTCACGTGAGAGTCACGTGACAGAAGAACGAGCGGTTCGGAACAGAAGATATAAGAGGTGAGCTGCTCATTCTGATTATCATAATATGTCATTAGCTGCACCATAATATTTTAATTACTGGAACTATGGCCAAAATTTGTGTACTGTATGTAGCCGTGTTGGGTGTCTCTTTACTGAAAAATGTAAAATTTTATTTTATTGCTGATCAAAAGAACAAAATGAACTAATGACTCAAAAAAAAGGTTTGGCATGCTTCGGCAGCGTGTAAAAAAGGATTTATATTATTTAATTTTTTATTGGATGTTCTTGTCCAGTACATAGCCACACTCATTTGCATAAATAAACACCCTCAAATTGCCATATATGGTAAACAGTTCCTTTAAAAAAAAACAGTAGCCTGTTCGATTTCTCTGGTAAATATTCTCAGAGCTAAAAGCCAGCTGGAAACTAAAACTACACAGGGAAAACAAAATAGACTGCTGAAGCATAATCCAAATCAATCTCAGCACTGAAATCTAATTACTCTCTCAGTTCTGCTGATATGATAGACAGGACACAGACGTCCAAAAAGTAAAGAGACACCCAGAGTTTTATAATATAATAAAATGTAAGAAACAATGTTTTACACTTTCGAGCAAGAAAGTTTTAGCTGTTAATACATTATAAATACTTTGTGGAATTTATTTTAACGGGTTTAAGAGCAAAAACTCGACTAGGTAAGGATCTTCAAACAGGACGAAGTCCCAGGCTGCCCAGGTCTTTAACCTGACTAACATTCCTACCTCTTTGTCTCTGAAGGTGAGTCCACCTTCAGTCTGACCAACACTGACCAACATATTATCATGCTTAAAGATGGGTCTTTTCTAGTCTAAACATACAAACACAAATAGTAATTAGAACAATTTAAACATAGTTCAGTGCATTTTTTAAATAAAACTATGGGTTTATATTAACGTGCATGTTTCATTGCAATCTCTGCATAGACAGTGTTTTTTCATTTACAATTTTCTACCCCTAGGGGGTCTTTCTGGCATACGCAGCATTGTCTGGAGTGGGAATAAATAATATGGCACACATGCTTATAAAACCCATTCGACGCACAGAAATGTGTAAATGCATGGTTTACGTACCGTATATGTGTGAATTGTTTCATTGAAAAAAAGAAAAGCATTGAAAAAAAAAGGATTAAAAACACTTTATAGTTTAAAAGTGTCTAGTTTTAATGACCCGAAACTGCTATAGTTTTTCATCTACCAAATCTACATTAGAGGTGGAGGAGTAATCTTAAAAGTTTGGACTCTCCTTCTCATTCAAAGAGTTTTCTTTATTGTCTTCTTTACTGTGTTCTTTAGCTCAAACAAGTCTCTTCTGCTTGTTGCCTGTACTTAGCAGTAGTTTCCTAGCAGATATTCTACCATGAAGGCCTGATTCACACAGTCTCCTCTTAACAGTTGTTCTAGAGACGTGTCTGCTGCTAGAACTCTGTGTGGCATTGACCTGCTCTCTGATCTGAGCTGCTGTTAACCTATGATTTCTGAGGCTGGTGACTCGGATGAACTTATCCTCCGCAGCAGAGGTGACTCTTGGTCTTCCTTTCCTGGGGCGGTCCGCATGTGAGCCAGTTTCTTTGTAGCGCTTGATGGTTTTTGTGACTGCACTTGGGGACACTTTCAAAGTTTTCTGACCTTCATTTCTTAAAGTAATGATGGCCACACATTTTTTTCTTCACTTAGCTGCTTTTTTCTTGCCATAATACAAATTCAACCTCTTTGAATGAGAAGGTGTGTCCAAACTTTTGGTCTGTACTGTATGTATTTATGTATGTATGTATGTATGTATGTATGTATGTATGTATGTATGATTGCATTTGAGGTGGTAATATGCTGCATTTTCTCTATACAGTAAGTCCCCAACATAGGAACGAGCTTCGTTCTGATAGTCCAATTTATTCGTAAGTCCAACAAACATTTTCTAGGTACTAGGATACAATTGTCAAGACAAGTGTCTATACACAGTATAAAACTAACATGTTCCAGGAGTTTGTCTTTGTTCTTCAGAATCAATGGTTGAACGATTCATGTTAAAAGAGCGAGCAATATCTGCCATCTTTTCACCTTGCTCCATAATAAGTTTTTGGCTTCTTAGCCGTACCAGCTTCATCACCGCTGCTTTTGCATTTGCTTTCCCGGAGATGCTGCATGCATGTGACAACCTACGCCAGACATGTGATCTACAGTAACATGCGCGAATGCATGTTCGTATCTTCGAAAGTTTCTAATTCAATTTGGCAGGCAACACAACATCCGGTGCAGTATGAGCAAATTATTTTCTACGTTTATTGAAAATCAAAACAAAAAAAAAAAAACATTCGAGTTATGTACTTTCGAAGATCCAAACAAGCTTTTGCACATGTTCAATGACAGAAGTTAGATCACATGTCCGGCGTGCATTGAAAGGTGCATGCAGCGTGCATCCCAGGATGTTTGGAATCATTTTTTAGGCACAATTCTAAAGAACAAGGGCAAAATCATGGAATTTGTTAGTTTTATACTGTGTATAGCAATTTGTGTTAGTATCCGAGTACCTAGACAATGTTTTTGGGACTTATGAACAAATTGGACTTACAAACACCGTCTCCAATGGAACTCATTCGTGTGTTGGGGACTTATTGTATTTATAAAATTGTGATACTTACAGAACTGCAATACAGATTGACTCAGCGCCTAGGAATAATGATAATATCGTGTCAGGTACTCCCTGGTGATTCCCTCCCCTACTGATCAAATATCTAAAATTATACGAATATGCAAAAAAACACACTTAAATTTCAAGACCAGCTTGTCTACCCTCTTTAAACAACAAATAATTTATCTTCAATTTCACTTTCTCCTACTCATGATGGATTTGGAGCCTATTCCAGAAACATCACCGGGAAGAGATGGGAATACACCCTGGATGGGGCCACCAGTCCATCTAAGAGCACCAAACACACACTTTGTTGCAATTTCTGGGATTTTGAAGCAATCCAGAGTTCAACCACATGGAAAAAAGATAGCCTTCCCAAAAGTTCCTTCATCTTACTAAATACACTGTATACACTGTTTTGCTGGAAACTGTGAAGCAGTTCCACCTGCAAAAGACTTCAGCACTTTATTTAGTGCTACCAGGTTCAAGGTTTACTTCTACTTCTGAATTTACAGTCAGATTAACCTATAAATTCTCCCTAAATCCCAGAACAAACTGACCACAACACTGCACCATAGTCAATTCATTTGCTGTAAACTCTAAACCCTGGCTAAATCATCTGAAGTCGAGTCCTCGCTGGCCTCCCTCCAAAATAAAAATGAACATAATGAACGGCACTAGGCTGTGCTTGTGGAAGGTTATATGGTGTTGAAAAAATTACTACTTACTTTTATGAGTCAGTGTATGCAAAGTATGAGTTACCATAAGGTTACGTCTGAACTCATGACATTAACCTCGACACTACTGTATATGCTAATTATTGATCAAAATGACAATGACACATTTTATTGCAAATATGACAGAACATTAACACAATGATCTTGATCTCCTCTGTCATCATACATTTGCATGCTATCAGTATGCACATGATGACTGTAAGCCAGAAGACCAAAGACTCAGTGTAGCCACAAAAGCTATAAAACTATGCTAGAAACAACACATTCGCATAACTAACTCATAGGGATGGGAATCACCAGGGACCACCCAATATGATATTATCACAATACTTTTTTTGCGATTACATTTGTATTGCGATTCTGTAAGTATCTTGATTCTTTGTTACAATTCTAGACAAACTTAGCAAATAATGCTCATACCACACAGGATTGTAGGATTGTAGAGGAACAGGAACATTTGACCACTTCAAATGCAAACATATACTGTACACTATTTGCCAAAAGTATTCACTCGCTTGCCTTTACGTGCATATGAACTAACATAAATTTCTTAATGCATATAACAGCTTCAACTCTTCTGTTTATGGGAATTTTTGACCATTTTTCCAGAATCACATTTAAGGGCTCAGACACTGATGTTGGACTGGCTCACTTTCTTCGCTCTAATTCATCCCAAAGGTTTTTTTTTTTTTTTTTTTTTTGGTATTGAGATCAGGACTGCAGCCTAGTCAAGTTCTTGAACCTTGCTTTGTGCACTGGTGGTCATGTTGGAACAGGAAGGGGTCATCCCCAAACTGTTTCCACAAGGTTGGGAGCATGAAATTGTCTAAAATGTCTTGGTATGCTGAAGCATTAAGAGCTCCTTTCACTGGAACTCCTGATACACAACCCCACATCATAATCCACCTCAAACTTTACACTTGGCACAATTGAGTCAGACAAGTACCGTTCTCCTGGCAAGTGCCAAACCCAGACTGCCAGACAGCGAAGCGTGATTCGTCACTCCAGAGAACACATCTTCACTGCTCTAGAGTGCAGTGACTTCGTGCTTTACACCACTGCACCCGATGCTTTGCATTGCACGCGGTGATGTAAGGCTTGGATGCAGCTGCTCGGCCATGGAAACCGATCCCATGAAGATCTCTAAATAAATACATAAACAATGTTCTGGCCTTGAAATCAATGCTGATAGGTGACCTTAAAATGAAATCAAATAAAATACAACAAATACGCTACCACAAGGTCTATTAAAAAAATTTATATGACATTCATCAATTATATTTGATGATCAGTGGATTTCTCTTATATTTCAAGGCATCAATTATAATTTGCTATAAATTTCAGTCGTTAAAAATGGCTAAAATGCCATATTGCATTTTTTCCCCTTGTTTTTTTCTGTGTAGCAGACACGTGTAAAATCCAAGGAACGCAGCCGCGTACAGTATAATGCTGATAACTGTGTGTGCTCACAGCATGTTTGGGTAAAAAGGCAGGCGATGTATCTCAAGGTGGCCTGTTATAAAATGTTCCTGGAAAAAAGGCCTCTCCCGGATGAGGTGCACTTTGGTTTTAGGGAAAATGATAGAAATAAACCACCAATGAAGGAAAATCTTAACATGAAGAGGGTATGGATTATGGAGTATGGGTATAGTGAAAGCTGTGTCATGTTTATAAAGTTAATACGTCTAATAATAGATGCTTGCCAGAGTATTTCTACCTGCTGTACGTATGTGCAATGAACTCTGGGTAATAGTAGTAATAGTGAATGGTGGTGGGATTGATTTTCAGGTAACCGAACAAGTGCGAGAAGCATTAAACTATGCGCTTAAACCGATTATTAATTAATCGTGATTGGTTTACTCAACATGACAATCGATTATGGAATGGTTACTGATTCCCATTACTAAGATCGACATCCTAAAAGGTTTGAGAGTGATTTTGATTTTAATTTTAATCCAAAACATGAAGCGAGGTTAAGGTAGGCACATCTGCAAATGTTATACACTCATGTATAACCAGAGAGCAAGCAAAGCCAAAAGCGGAACAGAGTAAAATAAAGTCAAACAATGATACACTTCACAATGGAGCAAAGCGACAAAAGGGATTAAATGCCCGAATTCACAAAGAGAAGAACTGAGAGTAATCGAGACACATGGAGCCAAACAATGGCACGACACAGACGGAGACGAGTCATGTACCACAACAAAGCGCACATGTCACATGAACAAACGCACAGCAACAAGGAATTATCACTGCATCACTGACAGCTGTGACGTGCACGGAGGGGTGCGGATACTCAACAGGCAGAATTTCCTCTCTTACATTTTACAAAGTTTAAGTGTTTTCATTTCAACAAATATAAATATGTAAATGATGGCAGGTTTATGTTTTTGTCTCGTTCACATTTGTAGTTAAATGATAAAATGATACGTTCGTTTTGATTCACTATTCCTGCTTCGCTTAACGTTCACACTGGCATTTTCAACATCAGACCAAAACACACCAAAAGTTACACATTGAGAACAACATAAGCATGGCTCTAGTTGGAGAATGAAACGGTCGCCAATGCAATAATGGTTTTATTTTTTGCGACTATCCAATGGTGACCATCCCCCAGTAAATTTATAATAAATGAATACATAAATGGCAAGCAGTGATCTTTAATCCTTTTTAGGTTCTTCCTGTCCGGCGTGCTTGCCTGGTACGAGGGGACACGTGATAGTATGGCAGGGTTGCGTTCAATAACGAGAGCACTCAAAAAATAGACATTTCATTAAACCCTTCAACTGTTATACATTCCAGAACACTTCACGCACGCTCTTGTTATTGAACGCAGCCCTGCCGGGCTATCACCTGTGCTCCTGTGCTCTCGTGTGAATAGCCCATAGTGAATGTCCTTGGATGCTCATTAAATTTAACATTTAATTTGGCAGTGCTAAATTTATTAATGACATTAGGCATTTAATTTATGCAGCTTTTGAAACTCGTCCAGTGACACGCTAACTAACGTAGCTAGGAATTTTTCCTCACTTCCTGAATGTCCGTCCAAATGTCTGCCTCCTCTCCATCGGGTGTCACAGATACAGAATCGACCAGGGAAAGTTCTGAGGGACAGTAATCAATATCAGATAACGCTAGCAAAGCAGACTTTTATATTTTCTCTGTGATGTGTTCACATTTCAATCGGACCACACCAGAGCTCCTTTTGAAGCGGATTGAGACCCACCTTTTGACGCGGTCTCAGTTCACATGCTTGGTGTGCCCCGAGGTTCGGGTGGTACTGTAGCATTCACACTTGTTTAAGTCTGTTTTAATCTAAAACATGTGAAATGTGAACACACCCGCTGATGTTTAAGCTACATACAGCTCTGATCTCTAAAAGTGAGAATCCCTAAGAGTGTAAGGGCACTTTTACATTAGGCACGATTGATTTGTAAACAAGCAAACAAATGATATAGATGGTAATAAACAACAACAAAAAAAAAGATATCGGAGGATTCAAAACACCTGAACAAATTTAGATGTGTTTCATACTTTGGTATATTTTTGTGTGATACACTATGTTGTCAAAAGTATGTGGACAATTGAAGAATCCAAAAGTATGGCTAATAATATGACGTTTTCGCAGGTAGAATATCCTCCAGCGTTCTGGGAAGGCTTTTCACTAGAATGTCAGAGCATGGTGGTTGGGATCGATGTTCATTCAACTGCAAGAGCATTAATGAGGTCAGGCACTGATGTTCATCCCAAAGATGTTCAGTGGGTTGAGTCCGGTTAGGGCTCTGTGCAGGAGCTCGTCCAGTCCAAACTTAACACTCCATGGGGCTAATGTGGTCACACGGGCATTGTCATGCTAGAACAGGTTTGGGTCCAGTTCCAGTGAAGGGAAAGTATAATACTACAGCATACGAAGACATTCTATACAACTGGGTACGTCCAAAGTCATGGTAACTGTTTAAAGAAGGCTTACATGTACTGTAGATGTGACAGTCTGGTGTCCACATAATGTTGGCCTTATACTGTAGTGTAGCTTAAACTAGCGCACACTGTGCCAAGTGCATAATGCTTGTCAAGTCTGGTACAATAATATAGTCACAGTAAATGTCACTGGATATATTAACTGTTATATCATGTAGGGATGATAATATTGCTATGACACGCAAGCATAATACTAAGCACACACTGTTCAGTCAAAGCAGAAATCACCAGCCGTCTGGCATCTCTGCATGCTAGAACCAATACATAAAGTGTGTGTGTGTGTGTGTGTGTGTGTGTGTGTGTGTGTGTGTGTGTGTGTGTGTGTGTGTGTGTGTGTTACTTTAAACTGCTAAAAGAGCATTTCTAAGTAATAACATTCAGTTGGTTGATGAACTTTTATCCAAGTAGAATGGAAACGTATTATAAACAGCATTATATGTCTACTGTGGTTCCTTGCAGGTTTTGCAGGTTTCAGACATTCTCAGTAAAAAAAATAAAAAAAAAAAAAAAAAGAAATGCACATTTGAATGGAACTTAATTCAACTAGCAAATCACCAAAGTGGGATTTCCACTTACAGGCTGGAAAATAATGAGTTTAGTGAGGTGGGGAAGAATTGTACATGGCCAGTACAGCAAATTAAAGGTTGTAAAAGGAACAGAAAAGGAAAGTGGAACAGGAAGGGAGAAAAAGGGGGGGGGGGGGGATGGAGGGGGAATCAGACCTTCAAATAAAAACAGTACATTTAAAACTGATCCATTTATATTGGAAAAAGCTTCAGCTTTCTTTTTTCCTAATTTTTCCAGGCTTTATACTGTGCAATGTTGTCTTTGTACAAATAATGATGGAAAAACCTAGAAACGAGAGCGAGAGAGAGAAATGTATATAGTTTTGAAAGAAAAATTACAAAAAAATGTATATATACTGTATATATTTGTAAAAAAAAAATTTCAAAACTTCCACTTATGATAATTAAGCAACAACAATAACAGTCAGCTGAAGGTCAGCTGTACTTGCAAGAACAGTATTGTTAAGTGCATTTGCAAAACCCAACAAGCACCATGATGAAACTGGCTCTCATGAAGACCATGCCAGGAAAGCAAGACCAAAACTTACCTCTGCTGCAAAGGAGAAGATCATTTAGAGTCACCAGCCTCAGAAATCACCAATTAATCAACTGTTCAAAGGAGATTTTTACATATTTCTGACGCCTTCAGCATGGTTTTACAAAAAAAAAAAAAAAAAAAAAAACATGGAGTTAGAAGGGGTGTTCAAACTTTTGACTAGTAGAGTATATCTGACTGAAACTGAGACCCGGAACAGCGTCGGAAAACAATGGGTCAGATCTCAGAGTCAGAATAAGTAAGATGTTTCAGTATTTTCTATAACAAAAATGAAAGAATGTATATTAATAAATAAATATACTAAATGAATATATTAAATAAAATGTAAAAAAAAATGTTAATGTAGTTTAAATTATGTTTATACTTGTTTATCTCTACAAAGTAAGTGCAAGAGTTTAAATGAATTAAAAGGACTATGTTTTTTTAATCCTTGCATTTTGTGTTTAAAAAAAACAACATCAGCTAATTTCCTTTTCTCTGTGATGCTTGTCGTGTTTATTTAGTAACAGAACAAGAATGACGGTCATGATGGTGTTAGTGATGAGTTTGTGAAGCTGAGCTCGAACCCCCCTGGACACCATCTCTGACCTGTGGATCTCTGTACTGCATATACAAAACAGTAAAAGGCCTGAATGTTGATCATGAAATTTATACTGAGAGACCTGCTTTTGAGTGCACTGTCTAAAGTGCTTTAGAGGATTGTAATGAAGATTGTAATTCCAGTTAAACAAGAAAGGCTTCCATTACAGTCAATTATGAGTCATTGCTCCCTGATGTATATATTGCAAAAAAATCAGTGCCTAAATTTTTTTATTGATTTTCTTTTTTTTTATTTCCTACATTTACCCGGCAGTTGTGGCCATTTTATAAAATAAGCTATTGGGTGGCTTTAGTGTATAAGTGTATGCATAAATGCATTGCATTTTCCTACATTTATTATTTTACTTAAGGGTGTGCTTTTATACAGTATAAAAATAATCAATGGCAGCGTGTGGGGATCAAGCAGAACTATGAAATGCATTATTTTCCCTTAACTGCAAGTCCTTAATAGCACCTTTTACTCCTCTTATACAAGAACAACAATCTCCCATGGAATTACAATTTTTTTTATTCGTGGATAGATTTTATCCATTTGTAGTTGCACATGCCGCCATAAGATAAGCGAGTTCCTGTAGTCACTTAGCAGCTTTTCAAGATACCCAGGACCCAGAAATGTACCTGGCTTAAAGGTTTTCTCAAAATGTTCTGGCTGTTACAAAGTGCTGACACTGGAGACTCCTTCCTTCCCCTTTTATGCCTGTTTACTATTAGTTTTAGATTATGACACGTGCACATTAAGCAAGTCCATGTAGATAAGATTTTACTGTAAGAATTATATCAAACACTGATATATACAGTAATTAAGCAATATCACGTGAGGGGATGCTGTTGTACTGAATATTAGCACAGCTGTGATATCTTCAGTCCTTCTGCCTACGACTGCATCACAGCCGTGCTAATATTCAGTACGACAGCACGACCTCATGTGTGATACTGCTTTTATACAACAATTCCACAAACGCCATTTATTATCAACAGATTAAAATTTGTTTGCTTATTTATCCAGTTATTTAACACAAAGTAGTTATAAATTCTTTCTGATACTATGTAGCCAAAAGATAACCACGGAGGTGGTGGACGGTCCTGAGAAACGTACGAGATTTATTTTATATTTCCACTTATTCCTATTCAGAATGTCTGAACTTCTGGGGTGTTAAATGAAATGGTAATGTACTGTGTAGGGTGTACAATCCATTATTGCACACATCTACTGGTGCCCTTGACCTTGATTTTGGATTCAGCTCAGGCGAAAATACAATGACATGGATAGTTCAGAGAAAAAAATGGAAGGACTGAGAAGCAATTATTAAGTAAAGTGTTACTTAAGATGACATAACATTTGTTAAATGGTGTTAAATGTGGGTTTTGGCAGGCAGCTGCTCTCACCCCTTTTCAGTTCTGCGGACAGTACAAACTTACTTTCACCCATGCTGGACACCAAGAGTCTGGAATGATACATAGAGTTAAATGTCCCAGTGCTTTTATGCTCTATTATCACCACTCGTGGAATCCATACGTCTAACTAACTAACCATTGTATGAGACATGTTAACTTTAGTAGTATACAGTAGATGAGTAGATTTATAATATCAAAAAATATAGAGTGAAAGTACAGTTGCCTAAATTAATAAATGAAAATAATGGATGTACTGTACTCTTGTAACATGGTATTGTTATTAAATGAGTGTTTATAGTTCATAGGTTTTGTGCTAGTGGAATTATTACCAAATAATCATCATTATCAAATTGAGATTGAACCAAATCAAATCCTAGCTGGCAAAGTATAATGTGGATTTTCTGTTGCCTGTTTCAAATAAAGATGCCGCATGTGTTATTATTTTTAATACCTACTGTACACTTGGGATGGTTTGTGGCGCTTTTCACTAAAACGCTCTTTTCTGTATATTGCTGAATTAAAAGTTCAAAACTTTCTTTTTTATTAAATCACTGTTGTGGTTGTGCTATCAACCCGACCATTCTTTAGGGTCCAAATAGAGTGCTTTTGAAATGTCTGACCCGTTCACTATTGAAAATTAAATAAGTAATATTGAAGATTCTGAACTATTCATGGGTCACAACTTAAATGCAAGCAAATTTGTTATCTTTGTACAAAAGATCAGATTTTCTTTATGCCTCATTTCATCTATTGTACGTAGCAGGTGTGTGAACGACACTATGATGGATTTGGTCTGATATGGATCATAAGGTTTTGCACAAACTTGTAGAGTCCATGCCAGCTTGACTGCATGCTGCTATTAAATCAAATCAGTATCATATGTAATAAAATTTGTTGCATTCAATTATAGAAGAATGCACAAAAGAAGCATTTTCACTAAGTGCTCTCAAATTTTTGCTACCTGTATGCTATTTCACGTACACCATTGTACAGAAGATAAACACTAAACAGTCCCATACGCATGGTGCAACCAACAACGAAAAGTACAGTTTGTTTGTATTCAAGAATGCACAGATTCTTAGGCTTTTTTTTTAAACTAAAGGTGAGTTTTATTTCATTTAAAAACAAAAGGTCCTTAATAAATATTTAATGAGACTGGAAAGCAGCAAAATGTCCTTAAATCAACTCGGGCTTGGTTTCGAAGAATGGTGTGCATCACCAGTGTGTGAGCATATCTCAAAGTCTAACACTGAATGAATGAATGAATGAATGAATGAATGAAATCTCAGTAGACTAGTCCAGCACTTCAATCAAAAAGCACAAATATCGATTCCCGTCAAAGCCACTCCAAAACAAAGATGAACCAGCAGAGAAAGCAGGATGGCGGCTCGTGCATGAGGTCAGACACATGTTCTCCCACTCAGTTCCTTCTGCACACACTTCTGTTCACCTTCAGCACCAAACCAAGACCAGACCTACAGTACAGTAAGCCACGGCAGCAGATCTTTATCTGTTTGTGTTTGTCAGACTGCTGTAACTTCCTGCAGGACAGCATGTCAGAGAGACGCATGTCGCGCAAAATCATAATGAAGAGTAAGAACTGTGATCATGCGAATCTCCTTGAGGAGCAGAGGAGAAGGCGGGCTGTGCTCAGAAACCGCATGCGCCCGTGCGTAATAACGAAAAGACAAACCTGTGGTAAAGCATGTGCAGCGATCAGAAGCAAGGATGCTTTCGGTTATTACTATAAGTTGGTCTTTATTTAAGGAATAAAAGAGAACATTAATAAAATGCACACGCGATTTACCTCACACGGCAGGGAGGCTAACATCAGCAGGAGGAACATGGCACTGAAGAGGTTCATTCTTCTCCCAGGCGGCAGCTCGCTCCTCTTCTCTCCTCTCCTCTCCTTCCTCTCCTCTCCTCTCCTCGCCTCTCCTCCTCTCCCTCTGATCGTCTCAGCGAGCCCCCGGTTCGGACACAGCCCGGTTTCTGTGCACGATCCGGCGCGCGACAATCCTCATCACCGGTGGCGCGGTGCGTGCGCAAGACTCTAGTCCGTCTCGTTAGCGCGGCGCGTGATGCCTTCTCTATTCGTATGCGCGCTCTCACTCTCTCGCGCGCGCTCTTTCTCTCTGTATGTGGTGTGTGTGTGTGTGTGTGTGTGTGTGTTTTTTTCCTTCTGTCTTCTACGTGAAGCCCGCCAGCGGAAAGGTCAATGCTGGCGCGCGCGCTTCAGGCGCTTCCCGTTTTACGGTCAAGTAGAAGTGTGACGAAGGAGAAGCGCAGGATGAATAAGAGGAGGAGGAGGAGGAGGACAGAGGGAGAGAGAGAGAGAGAGAGAGATGGAATAGACTACTGGAGTCGCAGAAGAGAGGTGAGCACTGAGCTTATAGCATGACACGAATGTGTGTGTGTGTGTGAGAGAGAGAGAGAGAGTGTGTGTGTGTGTGTGTGTGAGAGAGAGAGAGAGAGAGAGAGAGAGAGATGACTTTGATGAATGACCCGTCACACGTGAGAGCTTCATGCTCGATTGTCTCATCTGTCACTTAGAGGAGAAAATCAGGAAAATCCAAATACATTGTTGTCCTACATACAAAATTGCGAATTTGTAATAATTACAGAAGAATTTCACACACAGGCGCGCACGCGCGCACACACACACACACACACACACACACACACACACACGAACCAAGTGTAATAAATATATACATTATGTATGCATATAATAAAAATTTAATTAACTGAAATTAAATTAGTGGTTAGCACTGTCGCCTTGCACCTCCAGGGTCTGGGTTCGATTCCCGTCTCTATGTGCACAGGGTTTGCATGTTCTCCCCGTGTTTGGTGGGTTTCCATCAGGTACTCCGGTTTCCTCCCACAGGCCAAAGACATGCACGTTATTCTAATTGCCATTCCCAAATTGCCCGTAATGAGTGTGTGAGTTTGTGTGCATATGTGTATGTGTTTGTGCCCTGCGATGGATTGGCATCCCCTCCACAACGTACCCCACCTCGTGCCCTAAGTCTCCTGGGATAGGCTCCAGGCCCCATGACATTCTGTATACAGGATCAGGTTACACATTTACACATTTGGCAGACAGTCTTAATCCAAGGCGACTTCCAAAAGTGCTTGGGTGGATCATTGGATAGATCCTTACAGTGGGTTAGTAGGTTATTAACTACAGTAAATACCATCAGTCATGGGGGGCGTCGGAAAACCTGTCACAGAAGCACTTTCCACAAGAAAAGCAACATATCTGATAATGTTATGTCATCTTAAACAACACACTGTCTCAACCTCTTAATTGCTCCTTACAATTGCTTATATGTTAATCTAATCTATCTCTATACACACTTGCAGACTTAATCATATTCCGTGGGTGACTTTGCAACCCCATTCAACCACATGTCTTTGGACTTTGGGGGGAAACCAGGGTACCTAGAGAAAGTGAACCCCCACAATATCCACCCCCCAACCTCCCTCCCCCAAACACAGACACAAACATACTGAATATCATGTACTGTATAACGTATAATGTTTAAGTATGTATGTATGTATTTATTATGTGAATGACAGAATAATCGTAGTTGAACAAATTGTGAGCCTAAATTATGCATACTGTATGATTCACAAACATTATTCATGAATCGTGTAAAGAAAAGTGTTAAAAAGCAATTAATCAAATGCATACAGATTTTATAAGCATGATAAACGTAAACATGAGTCACCAAACCAAAAAAATGAACGAATGTGTAAAAATCACACATAACCATGACTGAATCATGTATTTAAAAAAACGCAAAAGCAAATGAATCATTTGTAAACGTGATTCATAAAACATCCAAATAAATGATCGATGTCCAAACATTGCATGTGAACATAGACGATTTGTGTGTAAAAGTGAATAAGGTCTAAGTTGTAAGTGCAAATGTACGTTTTTTTTTTTCACTTGTGGTAAAAATAATGAAAATGTACCATATTTTTTAATGCTTATAAATGAGAATTATTTGGACAAAGATGACATCAGTCTGCTGGTAATGACTCCACACAGGCTGCCCTATACTTCCCTCTCAGCCATTTATTGCTCTACTGTTACATTCATTTGTTCAGCCAACACCAAACACATCAGGGCTGGGAGAGCTGCAGAGAGAAATATCGAAGAGAGAAATATTGAGTGTGCAAGCAATGCAGAGGGAGTGAGACAGAAAAAAGTGACCCAAGAGTGTGTATGTGTGTTGTTTGTGGTTGGTCTCTGATCATCCTTCTTCTTCTTTTTTTTACAGTCTGGATTTATGAGCGTTCTGAGAGCATTCTGAATTCTGAATAAAATAACAGCTGGCCCTATTCACCCAGCACGTTCTGCTGAATTATGCTCAGCAGGCATTATCACCTGATGTAGTGAGTTCAATTCCTTACAATTTCACCTCACAAGCATTCATGTATGCTAAGTGCGACTCATACAAACCTGCCATCTTTTTAATATAACTGAAAAATCTTAACAGCTTCATTCAGTTAGTAGGCTGTGCAGTTTTTTTTAGACTTGGGGGTGCACAATGGAGCAAAGGTACTCTAAGGTGAGTCAACAGCTAATAAACCCTAATTAAAATGAATGGTCAGCTAATAACATTACTTTATTAGCTTTATAATAGTAAATAGGATGTTTATGGTTAAATACCTACAACAATACAGTAATGACTGTAATAGTATATATGGAGACCCGATTCCAGAGCATGTTTTATTTCAAATGTTATAAAGTAAACAGACAGAAAGCCAAACTGTGAAAAACCATGAGCCAAGATCAAAAACATGAGAATGCAGCTTGATAAGCTTGCCAGTGAGAAAAGTCCTGCGATGGACTGGTGTCCAAACAAACTGATTCCCACCTTATATCTGGTATTCCCAGTAGATTCTCCACATCCATCCCAAATCTAACCAGTTCTAAAGCTGTTACATTTTCTGTAAGTGTTTGTTTGTAAATTGGTCCCAAGTGCAGGTCTAATTTCGGGAAGAAATAAAAAAGGTTCAAAATGTCAAAATATAGAAAAACTAATCTCTGAAAACCATGAGCTGGGTTCTAAACCACTGATACAACAGGCAGAATTCCTGGGTTGGACTGGCATCCTGTTCAGGATATATTTCGTCGTGTCTTCCTGGGATTGGCTTTGGATCAACTGCCACCCTGATCAGGATAAATTACTGTGCGGATCAATGACTGAGTAGCACTGTGGCCTTGCCCACCTTGGTCTGTGTGTGTGGAGTTTGCATGTTTGCGGTTTACCTCCCACAGTCCAAAGACATGCAGATTAGACTAATTGGCAGTCCTAGCTCGCGTCCAAAGTCTCCTGGGATTGGCTCCAGACTCCTGGTGACCCTGTACAGGATAAGTGAATAAATGAATAACAACAAGATTAATGAATGAATGAATAACACTCAAGAAAACTTACTCACAGAGGATTAAGACTTAGGATAGTACAAGACTATAAAAAAAATTTACATTATCCAAGGTGAGTTTGCTAAGAATGATGGATCTAGCTAAAAGACTTAACAGTGTTTAATCCTTTGTCACACACCTGCAACTTACCTCTAGCAGGTCTACACTTGAAACTACTACAACTTATTTTAAATATGTTTGCCCAAGTTCTCCCACATTGTGCTGCTGTCCCTCCAATCAAGTCCATTTCACACCATAATGCTTGCCTAGAAAATTCTTTCAGCCTAAAGGAAAGCCCTGTAACAAGACTCGCATCTGGTGGACTCAGGTGGTGGAATAAACTGAATAGCTGAGTCACCTGACCCACTTTTCACCAAGCACTGTGATTTGCCCAAGCTTTAAATTATGTGCTTTACTTGTTGTACCAACATTGTTAGACCATAACTCATTCATAACATACTTGCGTAAGGATATGGGTTGGATGGGGACTTCAATGTATCTTCCAAATGCTATAAATGTTCATTTTTAAACAGTCAGTAGCTAAAACTATCAGTAGCCAAAGCCTTAAAATGCTTGAATACTGAAATGTTCAAAGTAATTAATCAAGAATTAAATAAAATGGGTCTATTCAGCTGACACTTCCATCTCATGTATGGAATGGAAATTTTACAGACCCAGTCATAATATTTGCTTGATCTTTCATATCAAAGCAAAATGTCATCATTTGGATCGCACAACCTTCAACGAGTAATCCAAAGCCTCAACCACTGAGCCACCACCTCCCCAACACAAGATACATCTGCATGGTTCGATCCTAACATCTGTACTGATGTTTTTCCTTTGAAGTTCCAAAAACATTCACTTAGGTAGACAAACCACTCTAAACTGGTGTTTGTGATGTTTTGTGATGGACAGTTTCCTCATAAAAGGAGGCATTTCTGCCTTGCACCTGTTATTTTGGGATAGTCTACTGTTCCACTCCAACCAGCACTTGGATAAAATGCCTGCTGAAGAAACAGCTATTATAAACTGCTATTAGACTAGATCACAGGTTTCCAACCGTTTTCCTGGAGAACACTTTGTCTGGCATTTTTTTCTATTTTCTCAGGTCTAACACACCAACTTCAAATCATCAAAACCCGGTAATTATCTGGTTAATTGGATTATGTGTGTTAGGGCAGGAGAAAATGTGTAGGGCAGAGTGTAATTCAGGACCAGGGCTGGTAACCTGTGCATAAGGGACGAGATAGAACCCACAGGAAAGTCTTCCGAAATATTCATGTATTAGGATTAGCTGCAGTGTTTTACAAATCTACCGCATCCCTGAAATGGGTTTTCTCAGTGGTCAAGGCCTACAAGAGAACACACACACACTCACACACAGACACACTCAATTCACTTATTCTGCATATTTTAGATCTGCTGCTTCATCGCACAGGCTCGCTCGCTGAAGAAGAAAAAAAAAACAAAAAAAAAGGAAAAAGCTGGAGAAAAAGTATTGTGTATTCTTCTAGGCACAGAGCCAAACAGCATGGCTCTATTCTCTCCATCTCTTTCCCCCTCTGCTGTCTCCCTCTGCCTCTGTCTCTGTTTTTGCACACTTGGCTGCACCGTCTGAAGAGGACATGGAGATGAAGTATCAGTTCTTTCTTCTCCAGCTCCCTGAAGGTGGAGTCTGTTCTCCTTTTATACAGCCAGCACTGCAAGACACCACTGCTCACTTGCTCTTGCTCTCTGTGGTTGTGTGCGTGTGCGCATTCGAGATGATTCTTGTCAACTTCATTATGATTCAATCCATGTACGTCTATACAGTGGCATTGAATATCAGGCCTGCAAGACAGTACAGAGCCAAAGGATTGTGCAAATAGTGTGACAAGATAAATTACAGACGAATGCAGCACATTACAATACATATTTACATTTAGTATTGCAGCTATTCGGTATGCAGATGCTTTTATGCACTCTGGTGCATGGAATATAAAAAGTGGTGGTCCTACATTACCCACAGTGCTCATATATAAAATGATATTTTAGGTAAAGAGCATCATGATGCAGGTGTCCAGATGATGTGGTAATAAAAAAGCAGAACTAAGCAGACTCGTTATTCAATTTCCAAGGAAAAAAGTATGTATGGAGAAGAAAGTTGAGTTGAGCAGAAGGGCTCGTTTCTGAGCTAGTGAGTAGAGTGCAAAAATAAAATCCAATTAAACAAGTGTCAGAAAAGAAAGGTGGGAAAAGCATGGTGAGATAGCTTAGATTTTTTCAATCTGTTGTTTTTCCTAAAAAACATAATATTGCACCATATACAGTAGGCGTAATAAAAACAGTTATGGGAGCGCAGTCTAATAAAGCTGATTATGGTTAGAACCTGGTGGAAAACTGAACATCATCAATTCTCCTGGGATACGCTCCAGGCCCCCAGCGACCATGAATACGCTTAATACGGCGGATTAAGCGGTATAGACGATGGGTGAGTGTGTGATTGAGTGAAAATGGTCCGAAGTGAAATTTTAATTAAGGAGTCAATTTTAAATTGAATCAGGCCAAATTTCCATCGTGATTAATAACACACTGAAAAGCAAACTGTCAAAATAAACGCTGGTGCGTTTTAGTCTTCAAAATTCCAAAGATGTCACAAAAAAAAAAAAAAAAAAAAAAAAAACGGGAAATGATTTTTAAGATCTGCAGCTCATCTGAGCAACTTTCTGTTCGTGTCAGTGCTTTATGTACACAAATGCTCCGGTCCAGTGGTGGACGAAGTACACCAATTCTTTACTTGAGTTAAAGTAGAGATATCCTCTGTAAAATATTATCCAATTGAAGTCATATGTTTAAATGAATGCTTATTTAACAGATATCCAGAGCGACATTCATGAGTGGTTTGAAACTTCCAACATTGGATCGTTCTTTACACTGGGTTACTAGGTTACTAACTACAGTATAATTATTATCAGATTAAACCCTGTTGAAAAGGATTTTCTTTTTCTCCTTGAATAAAAGTGCAAAATTATTCACTTTAGAATTTTATTACGTTTCAAAACTTGTTCTAGCTCACAGTAGCTTCATAGTAAAAAAAAAATAATAATAATAAAAAAGTATTACTATCTGCATTTCCCATCTGTTAACACGCTGTTTTAATTGCTGCCCACGACCATGCGGAACTGTAGTGAAATAAAAAGTATGTACAGATATTTGCTGTAGGATGTAGCGGAGTAGATGTAAAAAAAAAAAAAAAAGTATCCTTTAAGAAAACTACCAAAGTAATACAGATTAGACCTAAGATGAATACATGAAATATGTACTTAAGGACGGTGATGAAGTAAATGTGTTTAGTTACCTTCCGCCTCTGTTCGTATTATTCGAATAAAAGACTAAAAACTGATAAAGAACCTTATCTACGCCTCTGTGTCACATTTCCCGGTTTTACGAACAGTAATAGTAAACTGCTGGTATTAAAATGTTGCTGCATCAGCGAAAATGAGTTATTATCACTATTACTTCTATTGCTACTGTTCAACAAACTGTACATGCTAAACTCATATATAGTGTTGATATTACTTTTGACAGTTTAACTGTTTAAAAGTGAACGATTCAAGGTTGTTAAAGCTAATGGAAATTCCATGCTTAGATGTTACAATGAGATTTGACTGCATGCACCATTGAATGAAGGAATTTGTGTAAGATATGTCAATGCTCCTTGCATATACAGTAGCTGAGTGATAAATGTCCTTAATTCAGAAAGAATATAATAATAATAATAATAATAATAATGTACTGAATCACATCTATAGATTTTTTCTTCCATGATTGCATATTCCAGGACACAAGATTGTGAAAGAGTGGTTCTGGGTGAGTTCAGACCTTAACGTCCTTGAAAGTGCTGGAGTATTAATTACATATCAATTAATAGTCAAAGAAAAGTCGTTATTAGGATTAAAAATGTATCTGCCCAAATGTCAAATGCACATGTCTGTTAGTTCTTTGTTTTATTGATACGTTATTGTCTACCATCTGCCATTGTGAAAAACGGGATTATTCCTGATGTGCCACACAGATGTTACAGATAGTCTGCTTAAACAAAATGCAACAACAAACACCATTCACATTTACACTTCCATGTATTTATTGATTTGGTGCCTGTCTAGTCTCCTCCCATGTCCTTCCTAATGTGTCCAGATCACACTCACCTGTTTTCAGTTTCCCCCTGATCTGTCTGTATATTTAACTTATCCTGTTCTTTTTTTTTCATATGAAGTATAAATTCTATCAGTCGTTACAAAGCTTAATGCTTGGGGAGATATTTAAGATATTAAGTTTTTGACCCTGCTCCTTTTTTTTTCCTGTTCCCGCGTAGGTCAGTTAACATCGTCGGCCAATTGTCCGACCTCTGCCGCTTTTACGATTCCCCTTTTTGATTCACTTTATATTTTTTATCGATCTGTCCTCATTCTGACAACAGAATGAGATAAAAAGAGGTTTAAATTTGATTTTACAGAATAGAAACTGTTATTTTCCATCATTATGGTATGAGCATCTTCTTTTTGCCATTATTTCTGGAACTCTCATAAGGCATTTTATAGCAATGCACTTAATATAGGATGATTATGTAATGTTAGTTAATGTCTGGCATCCACCCAAATTCCAAGGGCTTATTATTTTTTACAGATCATGCTTTGAGTTTAGTCTGTATATTTCTGCAGCCCAGCTGAAATGACATGCAGTGTTCAGTACACACACTTGTACTACACTCATCAGCCACTTCATTAGGTACTGTACACCTTGCTAGTACTGGGTTAGACCTATATTTTTCCTTAATTCTTCTTGGCATAGATCTATCAAGATGCTGGAAACATTCATTTGGCCCATAGTGACATGATCACATGATGCTGCACACCTATGATGCGAATATCCTCTTCCACCACTTCCCAAAGGTGCGCTATTGGATTTGCAATCTAGTGAGTCCAGTAGGCTGTGGCATTTAAACCATGCTCAATTAGTCCTGAGGGACCCAAACTGTGCCATGAAATTATTCCTATATGAGAACACCGCCACCACCACCAGCCTGAACCGTTGCTACAAGGCAGGATGGATCCATGCTTTCATGTTGCTTACGCCAAATTCTGTCCCTACCATCTAAATGTCGCAGCAGAAATTTAGACTCATCAGACCAGGCAATATTTTTCCAATCTTCTACTGACGAATTCTGGTGAGCCCATGCGAACTGGAGCCTCGAGTGTTCAGAGATGTTCTTACCGCAGATCTAACCAGATGCTATTTGAGTGTTGCCTTTCTTTCAGCTTGAATGAGTCTATCAGCCCATTCTCCTGTGTCCTCAGGCATCAACAAGGCATTTTCACCCAGAGAACTGCCCTCGCAGGATATTTCCTCTTTTACAGACCATTCCGTATAAACCCTAGAGATGGTTATGGGTGAAAATCCCAGTAGATCAGCAGGTTCAGAATTATTCAGTCCAGCACCAACAACCATGCCACTTTAGAACTCACTCACATCACCTTTCTTTCCCATTCTGATGCTTGGTTTGATTTTCAGCAGATTCTACTGACCATGTCTATATGCCTAAATGCATTGAGTTGCTACTATGCGATTGCCTGTTTAGATATGTACAGTATGTTAACATGCATTTGAACCTAATGAAATGGCCAGTAATCGTATAACTGAGTACCTTGGTTGGGTTACAGCGTTGGATTTTAATAAGCAAATTTAAATAGTCTAAATTTCCTGATGACAGCATTTACCTGCTTTCTGCTATGTAACAATTTTTTTTAATGAAATCTCCTCTTTCATTTATTACACTTTATTTAAACAAATATGGTCGATAGAGGAAGTTTTTGTTCGCTTGACATGCAGCCCTAGTATAACTACAGCATAAAAGTGGATTACAGTACCCCGAGAGCTTTCTTCACCAGAAGAGTGAGATGCCTCATATTTCATAAAAGCTCTTCACCCAGATATAGTTTTATGATGCCAAGGTCATGAAGTGCTCTTGATGACATCGTTTAGCTGGTTCTCATTCGAGTACTGCACTATAGATTACTTAAACTCCCATTATTCCCCTCTCGTGATATCAAGATGTCACAAATCAACTGCACGTAACAAAGAACACAGACTGTTGCCATAATATAATCATGCGCATTATCAGGAATGTTAAACAGGTTAACAGATACAGGACTTAAGGTCACTAAATGTCTTTTTTTTTCCCCCTTCCTTCCTGCATCCTTCCTTCCCTTCTTTCTCTCTGCAGGCTATTTTCAGAAGGACATCTCAATGGTGCCATGCAGCAGGGGTCTGATTGGGGTTTTGTGTCCTGTTCAGACACATGCAGCGCTGGCACTAGCCCCTTTGAGGGGCATTGTGGGGTGGGGGGGGGGAGGAGGATTGGTGAGGAGGAATGCATTGCCATGGCGACAGTCCTGAGTGTGAGTGCCAGGAAGACAAGCTATGAAAGAGCGGTTGCTTGTTGGCCGGCATTAGATAGAATCAAACACCTTTGGGAGCTTGCACATGTAGTGCATGGTCAGATGCACTCCAGGAAGGTTCCGTGGTTGTGCTAATGAGAAAAATGTTAACTATTGTTTGAATTCGCTAAATGAAAATCATAATAAATTGGGTTAAGTTAGCAACTATACATTTAACAAGATGCTCAATTATCATGAGTAGAAATTAACAGGGTTAAATTCCATCAACTTATCCTAAGATACACTGTAAATGACAGCCATGACCAAGATTGTCTCATGCTCAGACAAAAAAAACGTGCATATACTGTCGGAGCTTTTTTTGGGGGGGGGGGGGGTCGTTAATTACTGCCTTTTTTCTGATTTTCCTCTTTTTAGTCCGAGTAATGTTTTTCGAGAATTTTAGTATTTAGAATTTTTAATATTACAAAAAAGTTTTTTTTCTAATAGAAACCTTAGGGAATGCAAAATTTTGCTCTCATAATTCATAATTATCATAATTATATCTTTATTCCCTAAATTAAAGAAACTTTAGCTGATATACATTATTAAAAGTATTTTTTTTTCTTAACTGACATTTACAATAAATAGGATCAGGGAAAGTCAGGATCACCATCTAGATTCTATCAACAACACTGCGAGCATCTATAAATTTATTTGACTTTATTTTATCAGCAGAATCCCGCTGAGATCAAATAAAATCTGTTTTCCAAAGAAAATCTACAGAAGAAGTGAGCATAGCTTGAATTCTAAGCAGAGTTTTACTGCCTTGAATGAAAAATAGTTCTGATGTTTTCATACAATCATTAAACCTCTCCTAGGTGGATATTGTACATAAAGTACTGTATAGACATACAGTAGTTGCATGATTAGATAAATTGATCTTATTTAGCTAATGTAAATGTGTGTAATTAGATCTGCCACAATGGAATGTTTTATAGATGATGAAAATTATTGCGAAGATGCTGATGATCCTGACTTTATTACTGTAGTCAAGCATATACTCACATACATTACAGCACTCCTGCATCTTAATAACTAAGTCATTTAGAATGTTCTCGGTGTTTTATTTATAGCTAAATAAATAGATAAAATCTTAACTAGCTTCTAACACGAAGCTGAATCCCAAATCCCTCTGTAACAGCTGATAAAACTCCTGGAACATTTTAACAGTTTGATGGCATAATGAGATAATCCCATTTTTGTCATTTTGAGAAAAACAAGTTTTTTTCAGAATATCAAACTGATAGAGAATATTCCGTGAATTTCATGTCTTTGAATCACAAGGGTGCTTAAAACACAATTGGCAAAAATTTTGTCAAAATTTTTTGATTATATAAAAAAAGAAAAGAAAAAAAAAACGTTTTAACTACTCCATCTCCCACAGTTTCGTCACAATAAAAATCAGCCTGCAGTTGTGTATGTGGTCATGGGAGCATGCAATTTACTGTAGTATCAATAATATGTTGTTTGAACTTTGATACAAAATATAACAAACTCTTTTTTTTTTTTTTTTTTTGCGATTTTGCTGCAGCAGTAAATTAGATCAAAGAAAAAAAGTGTTGGGTCTTGTTGCACACAAAATCCTTTTAATTACAACGATTGATGAAGAGCATCAGAAACATTAAGAGCAATGCAAAAACTTCAGTTTACATTATTTGTGCATCCCTCATATCCATCAGGGGTTAGGGGTATAACATGAGGATAGAATAGACAGAACCAAACAAAGAGGATGTGACAGCTTCCCTCACATGCTGCATGCATCTTGTGCACAAATCGCTCATGCATCTTTAAAGTGGTACTGTATAGTAAGGTTTATTTTTCTGCTCAATTTTCTTTTGAAAATATTAAAAACAAACTGTGTCATGATGACTCCCAAATGCAACAAAGCGTGCAGCAGTGCTGGTATTAGTAGCAGCAAAAAGAGATGTATCGCTTGGGAAGTGAAAAAGAAGGTTACATCAAAATAATAACTGCGCATAAGTACATAATATTGCATTTACCCAACATTAAAATGGAACAATGTCTTATATTGCAGTTGTTAAGTTGCATACTTGTGACTGCAGTTGTAGTAACATAGTTCTTTATTGTAGCTTCAGCATTCTCCAAAAATCCACTGAACCATTTAGTTCGCTCTCACTGATCACGTGACAGAAAGAAGTGATGCTATTGACTGGCTTTTACTGAAAAAAGAAAAATGTGACTGCTACGTCTCATGGTTTGCTTAAAAGCTTCTCAGACACTCTAAGGGTATATCACAGGTTTCAATTTAAACATTTCGTCAACATTTTGCTGTCAAACTGTCCACTTTGTACCTCTGCTCATTTACGTAATTATCTAAGCATCTAATCATTTAGCAGTAGCACACTGTGTAAAATCACTTCAAGAGCTTCAGTTGTTGTTCATATCAAATATCATGTAGAGAGAAACTTATGACCTTAGTGTCTTTACCCGTGGCATGGTTGTTAGTACCGGATGCATTGGTTTGGCTAGTTCAGGAACTGCTGATCTCCTGGGATTTACTTGCTGATCTTTCTGGGAGTTCTTTCAGAAAAAAAAAAACATCCAGTGAACAGAAGTTCTGCAGACTGAAACACCTTGTTGTTGATAGGGTTTAAAGTGGAAAAGCCAGACGGAAAGACTCTGGTAACTTAAATAGTCATACTGTAATAGTAAACAGATTAAAAAAAAAGAGTGGCAAGGGTGGGTGGGGGCTGTGATTTATCCATCATGAGAAAACCCCAGCTTTCCTCAGTAACATAACATAACATAATATGTATTTTTTGTCTTATAAATTGTAACTGATTTTGGTAATGCATATACCGTACAGTATGTGAGGTACGTTTGCTTTTTATTTTTATTCATGTTTCTGTTCGGGAATTTAGTTTCTTAAAAATGTTTTCTGTTTTTTTTTTTGGCCTGAAATGATCCCCTGGAGTGTTGTCTGTTTGTTTGTTTCATATTGTACAGTGTCCATTGGTGTATATTATACACTTCTTGTTGTTAGTCTTCCGGATGCAACCCTTCCATTTTATCCAGGATTGCCGATTTAAAACGGCACACATTCTAAGATTGCATTCAATATGGTGTCCAGTTCATGTGTGACAATGACCAGAACCACTCTTTCACAATTTCTGGAATTCTGGAAGAATCCTGGAATATGCCTATGCAATCAGGGAAGAAAAACAAACTTTTGTGCATTCAGGTCGTCAGCTGCCTTCATTTTATTGCCACATAACATCTAGACTCCAACACTCTCCAGCGGCTCAGTTGATAGATCCACTATGCATGATCGGTTCATGCGCTTCCATTCTTACCCTGACGCATCCATCGCTCTGGACTCATCAGTCAATATGTCATTGCTTCAAAGTCAAATGTTCATGCTCTCTAGCAAACTGAATATTTTTCTCTTTCTCTTTTTCAATCTTTAGAGTTTTCTTATGGACACACACCTGTTAAGTTCTCATCATAATGTATTTGCTTGGAAATGCTCTTACTTTTATTAATAGACGTACAGCAGCTATGGCTTTTACTGTTGTTGTTTTTTACCATTCAACTTAACTACAATAAGTAAGTTGACCACATTTCTTCCACAAGTTGAGTTCAGCACTCACCATCTTTCCAGGTTTTGATAATGTGTCGAAGGGTTGTTTTAAATCACCTTAATTGTTTTTTTTTTTTTTTTGCCCAATAATTCCCAGTAATTTGACTCTTCTGAAATGTTGGCTGTTTTTGGCCAGGCAGTGTATATTATCTGTATAGCATGTAATACCAACAAGAGCATTGCATCCTGTTTCTCTGTCTCGCTCCTGTTGATTCCCATTAAATCGCCAGTAACCCTGATCTCTAACACACACTGTGTGAATCATCCCTAAACTGGATGGTGACCAGAGAAAAAGAAATCAACACCTTTTGGCCAATCAGATTTGAGAATTCAACCGCACTGTCAAATTTTATTTACAATTCTTTCATTTTAATAGGGAATATATTTTCCATTCAGTTTATAACACTTATTACTAAGGTTATACTGTCAAAGTTATCCCCCCTTTTTTCTTTTTCTTTTTTTTTTTTTTTACATTAGACAAGCAGAAAAACAAATCATTCATGCTGCATAATTGGACCTCTTGAAGGTACATTTGCATTGTTGGTACCTTGTTCTACAAAATGTACCTGTATTGCGCGTTCATTTCCTGAAAATGTGCCCTGCTGGCTCGGTTCCTTCTGCTCTACGCTCCTAATTACCCTCATGAAGAGCCTGATGATTAGCTCATGCACTGAACCAGCAACTTAACAGCAGTGGAAATGTGAAACTCTACAGGCTGATGGTAGTTCAGTGACAAATCAGGGCAATCAGCGTTGAGTGTTAAGCTTTAAAACGTTCCTTAAAATGTTTCGCAGGGATTCACCAACGTTGATGTACAGCCTGTAGCTTTAATAACTTATGCAGTATTGCAAGGTTCGTTGCGTGTGAGTGACAAGCGAAAGCATACGAGAAAACAGGATGTATACAAATAGTTTTTTTTTTCTTCCTGTAGTGCTTCTTCTTTTTAAATGCCTCCCCTCAGGCAAAAGGTTACATTTAATGCAGAGCTTAAATTTCCCAGCAGCACCTAACCGTCCTCTCGCAATTACATTACAGTTAAATTATGATATACCTACAGAAATGTATTCATCTATTTTCTATATTGCTTGTTGCCAGATTTATGCCTTTATATAGGAAAACCCATACTCTGGACTGTTTTTGTGCTCTCCGTGTAAGAATTTACAACCAGCTTGCTTTTTTTATGACTCTAGTGTTGATTTTAGTGTTCATGTATATTTATTTCACCTAATGAATTATTAAATTGTATTATGACATGAGAGCTGAAACCTGACATAAGGGTGAATCTAATGATTTCGTGCTCAGCTAATAAAACATTTACAAATGTGTACTGTATGAAAAGTGTGGAAGTCGCGAAACACATGTAACACAACAGCATTTATGGATATAACTGATAGATATCTTTCTTAACTTTCTCAAGCAAGTTTTCTGCTTTTTACATAGTTATCCACTAGTGATGAAAAGTTCGAATCATTTTAGTGACTCGGTTCTTTGAATCTCGTTCATCAAACTGAATGAATCTTTTTTTTTTTTTTTTAGTCGTTTAGTTCATTTCGTTCTTTTGATCATAAATAAATTAATATTTTACATTGGGCACCAACCCCCCACTCCCATCATGCAAAATGTAAAATGGATACAAGGTTTCTAAACTGTTAAAATATTCCTTAACATTCTTCCACACTTTTCATATAGAAAGACAAAGATCCTGTACAAACACTCACTCACTCATCTTCTATACCACTTTATCCTGTATTCAGGGACGCGGGGGGCCTGGAGTCTACCCCAGGAGACTTATGGCACAAGGCAGGGTACACCCTGGACAGGGAGCCAATCCATCGCAGGGCACACACACATACACTACTGGCAATTTGGGAATGCCAATTAGCCTAATCTGCATGTCTTTGGACTGTGGGAGGAAACCGGAGAACCCGGAGGAAACCCACCGAGCACTGGGAGAACATGCAAACTCCATGCACACAGAGACGGGAATCGTGCGTGGCCGGGAATCGAACCTGGACCCTTGCGGTGCATGGTGACAGTGCTAACCACTACACCACCGTGCCACCTCCTGTACAAACACATTGCAAGTAAATTACCGAATTACGAACTATAAAACTGTAAATATACTGCGGTCAAATATATCTATGGTCATATAACAACAAGAAAAAACAAGAAGAAGTAATTATACTGTAGTACACTAATTATTCAAAGTACAATTGAAGTCAGTGTGTTGTAATGAATGTACAGTACACATTTTATATAATATGCTGAAATGGAACACCTATTTAAAAAGCATCAAACGTGCGACTTGTAATTAAATTTCTTGTCAAATTTCAAACCGATTGACATTTACAGAGTACTTCAATCTCAGCCGCAGTAAAACATTTGAATGGTGCAAATGTTTTAAAAAGGCCATACCTCTGAGAATGGTGATCCCGGTCGAGGTGGCTCAGAGCCCACGGCAATCATTCTCGTGTAGCTAGGGCGTAACTTTGGGATGATTGAGAACACTACCCATTCAGTGGGTGTCCAGTTAAAGTGATAAAAATGATCAGATTGTGTGTGGGGAAAACTAGATTATCCAGAGAATAGTTCAGCCCGCATTTCTATGGATAATATTCTGCTTCATTTGTAAGTCACTGTGTGTAAAATTCATAAATGCAGCGCTGGGTCTCTGAGACCTGAAATCCCCTGAAGTGACTCGAGCTCGTTCTGCTGCAAAGCTCCACTCGCATGCTTCCAGTTGTTCATTTTTTAGCTGATATTGAGCTGTTTCGCCGAAAAGCTGTTCGGGTCAGTGAGGCAATGCCATTTATAACCTATTGAGAATAGACAGAGCAGCCGTGCATGTGCGTGCTGTGTATGTGAGCGCTTGTTCCACACCAGTGCTCCACCCTGGTTTAAGGAACGTAGACAAATAAACAGAAACGTATGGTACTATGATAGAAAAAAGGTACATTACCAAAGATTTATATAATCATTCACAGATCCTAAAAGTGTTCAGATCACATCTTGTTGACTTTTATTAATTAGCTTGTTTTAGATGTGCTGTGCAGGACAAGATACACTGTATGCAATGGTACATCGCTGCATTAACAATTATGTCAATAATAGCTTATCTGGGGTGTTTTTTCCAAAACAAAGAAATATGATAGTAATTGTTCATAAATATAGAAGTACAGATATAAATTGCAGGTGAAAATGCA